>JAOVVB010096562.1:0-13179 GCA_028570985.1 Heterobranchus longifilis | reverse complement strand
GGGGGGACTCGTTGTGCTCCCAACTCGTCAAAAACTGACGTTTTGTCACGGGCGTCTGATACTGACGCAAAATGCACCCTATTAGCGTCTGTATGAGAGGCTCTGGGCTTTCAACTAACTCCCATATAAACCCATCCACATTGGCATTACAAACTTATTTTAACCTAAATCATGGCCTTTTCCCTAAACTACCCAAGTAGTTTTATTATTCACAACAAACCACGTGTCCATAGGTGTAGATTTCAGGGGGGACACAGGGACATGTCCCCCTCAATATTTAGAGCATGTGCATTTGAACCCCCAGTAGAGGACTTTTATTCTGACAAAATTAATTCAATTTCCATTATAAATTGCTGCATTACAATGCACCACAATGCAGGAAATTACATGTTTCACGCTCAATATTTCCTGGGGGAGGACCCCCCCCCCAAACCCACATTGCATTCACAAAATATGTTTTCTCATAATTATGAGATATTGTAATTACAAGACAAGATATTTGAGATCTTTTCTCGTAGTTCCGTTCCGAGATAAGGTGTCTAATTTGTATTTCCTTTTGTGAATGCAGTGTGCTTCCATATAAACCCCCTTATGTGTCCCCCCCACCCCAATGTTGAAACGAAACCTACCCCCTTGCACGTGCCCCACGTGTTTAAAACGACACCATAGTGGGGCGTCATATCTTGACGCACAGGGCTCCCCAGTGCGTTCAAAAGTGACGCCCAGGGGTCTCCATAAAGCGCATTGTATTTGACGAGTTGGGAATGAGAGCAGGCTGTTTATCATTGCTTTGTTAACACAATGGCTGAAAAGAGTCTAACGTGATGCTGTGGTTCCTTCGCAGGTGGAGAGGTGAGTGATGAGAAGAGTCCACCTGGACCGGCCTCCAAACGGGTCAGAACTGCTTACACGAGCGCACAACTTGTGGAGCTGGAGAAGGAGTTTCACTTTAACCGCTATCTTTGTCGCCCTCGGAGAGTGGAAATGGCGAATCTGTTGAATCTCACCGAGCGTCAAATAAAGATCTGGTTTCAAAACAGGAGGATGAAATACAAAAAGGACCAGAAGTCTAAAGGGCTCGCGCACTCTCCCCTGGGACACTCTCCGGATAGAAGCCCGCCGCTGAGTGGCCCAAATCACATTGGATACTCTGGCCAGCTCCAAAACGTGAACAGCCTCAGCTATGACGCGCCCTCGCCCCCGTCCTTCGCCAAACCCCAGCCAAACATGTACGGTTTGGCCGCGTACACGGCACCCTTGGGTGGCTGCATCCCGCAACAGAAGAGGTACCCGGGCTCCGAGTACGAGCACCACGGCATGCAGAGCAACGGCAGCTTTGCCAACGACAATTTGCAAGGCAGCCCCGTTTATGTGGGTGGGAATTTTGTTGATTCCATGCCAGCCTCGGGCCCCATGTTCAACCTCGGCCATCTTCCCCACCCCTCATCCACCAGCGTGGACTACAGCTGTGCCGCTCAGATCCCAGGAAACCACCATCATGGACCCTGTGATCCCCATCCCACATACACAGACCTCACCTCTCACCAAGCGTCTCAGGGAAGGATTCAGGAAGCGCCTAAACTCACGCATTTGTAATATGTGGTTTCTGTGTGTGTGCGTGTGTGCGTGCGTGTGTGTGTGTGTGTGCCAAAATTATGTTGCGCTCTTTTTATTACCTCACTAGTCTAATAACTACACTCCAAGCGAGTCGTGTGTATTATTACAGTATTATTGATATTACTATTAATGCTATTGTGTAATTATTTTCTAAATAATACAGCTTTGTCCATTTCTCTTGAATATTTGGGGATGCGCAGAGGCAGAGCCTGGTTGTCAGTTGTTCCTCTTTTGTTTTTTGTTTTTTTTTCTCAAGTGCAATGCGCAATTTTTTGACTGAATATTTCATGCCGTTACTTGAAGGTAAGTCTTGTAGATCATAGAAGCTCATCTTTAGCGAGAAGGACTTTTAGGGAATTTTCGTCTGTTTTGTAGGATCTCATTCTCCTCACGGGCATCCTATTTATTTATTTTGCATATTTTTTTTGCATAATCTTTCGTACTAGCATATTAGCCTATTTATTATTTAATTACTTTTTGTATTGCACATTATTTATCGTTTATATGCGAGTATTTATAAGTGTGGAATTTTTTTGTAAGATTGGACAGATCAGTGCACTTGGAAGTGTTGGCAAAACAGGGTTTGAAAAATGCTATGACTCGCAGTGTATTGTTGAAAAAGAGCATTTCTAATTGTAAATCTGGGATAAATGGGGCATTCGATAGTGTATAAACACCACTATATGTCCATGGTTAATCTTGTGTCAAACCTAAAGCAAAACGTAGACTATCGAAGTATGAAATATTATACACACCAGCATGTCATTTCGTGTAGTCCATTACTATTTTTTATTTGTCTTCCATTGTTATTCAATTCAGTTGGATATCCATAAATTTATGAAACCCTAATGATATTGAAATGTTATATTTTATTGTGTTTAACATTTTGTAAATAAAGTGCTCAAACTTGTATTTTTTTTTTATTGCATTTTGTTGATTTTTGCAAAACATCCTGCAGCACTGCACTGTTTCTGATTATTTTAATTTGAATTCCTGCAGAGAAACTGCCAGGTAACAGTATAGGAGGCTTATTGACTCCACAGCTTTATACTGTACAGTCCAAACAATCAATAATTAGACACCAGGATATCTAAAACTCATCAGACGGCTCTATGCTTCCAATGCAAAGTGCATTTCAGCAGGATAAAAGGCATTGCAGATTATTGATGTTTCATTGGTTTGAGGGAGTCTATGGGCTTATTGCATCTTCCACATGTCACTTATTTATTTATCTTCTAGACTCGGCCACATGATTACCTTCCTATCTGCTGGGACAATAAGATCCTTTTTTTCCTACAGAGCAAAGTCTAATCACTAGCTGTCTAATTGATTGGTACACGCCTTCAAAATAATGTTTCATAAGTAGAAAGATGTCCATCCACTGATGGGAAAGGCAGAGCAGATCGGTGACAATAAAAGCAAAATATGACGAAAAAACTTTGACATTGGAAATGATGCAACGATGGATGTGCGTGTATTTGTGCGCGCGTGTGTGTGTGTGTGAAAGAGAGAGAGAGAGGGAGAGAGAGAGCAGTTCATCCTTTATTGCTCCTGGAGAGCCATTTCAAAGCTCATTAATCAAAAACTCGTCGCTTTCAGACTCCTCGCTGATCCCTCCTCCTCCTGAACAAAGCATTTGCATTCCAAATCCAAGTAACACATTTCAAACCGAGCAGCTTCAATCTTTAATGGTGGGGGAGAGTTTTCTTTCTTTTTCTTTTTTTAAAACTACTGTGTTCACATTTTCTGAGATGATACATCCTCGGATTTAAGACATCAAGGCAAATTAAATCATCATCAGTGACTTTAAATCCCACAGTCACAGATTCCCCAAAAAAAGTTTCAGCCAGTGAGCTGAGACTCTGCACCTCAATTATTTAATAACATAGATTTTAAGTTGATTTCATCTTATTTCATGATGAAATTATTCCTGGATTTTGGCTATGAGAGCTCCTACAATAGGCAACAAATCAGCTCAGTATTCAGTGGATGGCGGCCATTTTAACCCTGGGTGAGCTCTTTCTTCTCTCATCTCCCCCACTGCAGTTTTCTGCACCGCACGAGACATTTATTGAGTCTTCAGAAAATAACATTTGGAAAATTGAACGATTTTTATCCCTCCCCCAAGCAAGCTGAATATTAGGCTAATAAATTAATTTCATGCAATAAAAAAATATTTTCTGTCATCTGCATTATTTTGCATAAGAATAATTAAAATGAAAATGCATGGGAAACAAGTTCAATTATTTAATCTAGAACAAAACATCTGTCTGGTGTAAGAATATCTAGATTTACATTTTTAATACGAAAAATAGCCTAATAAATAATTTATGTATCTTTTTTTTCCTTCTCAATTATAAACTCTTTAACCTGATGACGAAATGATAGTCTAGCATGGGCAAACTAGGAAATAATAAAAGTCAAAATCTCAGTGCTGTAGCACCAAATGGAACAAATGGAGTTTCAGATGTTATCTTTGCCATCACGCCCCTGACTCTGTGACTGTGAGGAGCTGAGATCAAATCCAACAATGTGCCATGCAAAAAGGAAGTTTCACGCCATTTGGAAATAGTAGCAGCATAGTTCCTTTAATTAGAGCTGCTCTGCAAAAAGAAAAAAAAAAGATTACTTTATAAAGTGGGGTCTGATAGAAAACTACACGAAAACATGAGTCTTTTTGTTACTATTCATTCATTCATTTTTATTTATGTGCCATGACAAATATTTGGCCCATCCCATATGGGATTACAAGACACCATTATTTTTACATATATCTTCAGGTCCTGCATATACAAAGCACGTGGGAAAGGAAAAAATAAAAGAAGCATAAACAAACTAAAATTAAAAACTTAAAAAACTTAAAAAACAAACAAACAGTATGCCAAATTAGCTGTTCACATAAAATTCTATTAAATATCTACAGATTATCAGGGTAAAGAGCTTTGTTTCCTCCTCTCCCAGGCTTCCCAGATAACTAATTTCTATGTTTCCCATGTGAACAGCCATCTCAGTCTTTGTTGCTTTTAATCTTAATCTTAGTCTGAATCTTTTTTGCATGTAAACTGAATAATATTTGACAGTGCAGTGGCGAGCAATATGCACGTACAGGTTAGGCCTATGCTTACATTTTGTATTTGCAATTTAATAACAAGTGAATCATATGGCCATAAATAAGTAAAGCAGGAGAAGCTTTGTTGGAGCAGGCAGTCCCTCCTGATTGGATGAAAGCAGAGCAGGCCACGCCCACTCCGTGGAGGGTAATATTTACATACGGGGAAGTAGCCCTACTGTAGGCGAACTATTAATGAGAACAAGAGGTGTTAACAGCCATTGGCTCGTCTAAACACAGGACATCATAACTGGAGACACACGGTTACTTAATTAAAACATTTTTTTTAATTTTATGTTTTTGTAATTGTCTATGCAGAGCGCGAGCCTTCCATTCAAAGTGTTTGAAGTAGAATAAAAGAGGTGCAGTTCTTCTTTTCATTGATAGAGTGCAGAAAGAAATATCTATTCCCACTGCACCCGCACGAGACAATTCTTTAATCAAACCTCGGAGAAAGTTGGTGTGCACAGAACATATCGCGATGATTCCTCTGTGTGCAAGAGAGCAGCATTCATCTCCATCCCGAGATTTATTTATTTATTTTACACGCGCTGGCTCGAGAGACACGAGGGAGCAGAAACAAGAAGACACGAAGACATTAAGATGAGTAAGAAAATGTTTCGTTCTTTGACTTTTATTTTACGCGTCATTGTGGATTATCTTCGGACCAAGACTGCGAGTTCACAACAAAGACGCGGAAGTGAGCAGAGAAAGGATTTTCATCTCAACAAAATTTGACAAAAACTGAGTCGCGTGGAGCAGAGGACGTGAAAGAAAAAGGGGGCCTGAAGCTTTGGTTTTTTTATCACAGCGTCCCTCAACTCTTTTTATTTGCTAGCTTGTGTTTTGTCGGTGGATTCTGCTCCTGTTGTCTCCCACACTGATGAAAACAACTGTGGTGATTTGAGGAAACTTAGTGTAAAGTGCAGGATGTGTTATTGTTTACTTTCATGAATTTCAGTCCAGTCAGAACAGCTAATACACAACAAATAATCTTATAATGCAGGATCAGGAGACAGGGGAATTTGCTTTAAAATAATTTCACTTTTGTATGATGATGGGGAAGTTATAGCCTACTAGATTACATTGTTGTGGACCTGTGTACGTTTATTTACTCACTTGTTTATTTATTTGTATACTTCTATGTCTCTTCCAGTCTGAACAACAATTTAAATAGAAATTCAACAACTAATTTTAATTTAATTTCTATGTTTTTGAGGATAACATGATGCTAGTATTAATATGAATAACATAACATGTACTGTTATTATGTCATTATGTGATATAAAAGTTGCTAAATTAAATTGCCTCATTGACATTTTAATGTATGATAAAAGAGAATGTATTACTATCTAAAATACACAGTTTTCTTCAAATAAAGGACTTAATTTGCCTTGAAATTGTGTTTGTTTTTTTTCATCTGATGCTCATTCACTAATCTAAACTACTCATTTAAATTACAGGAGAGTAAAAAAGAGACTTCTTGTTTTAATTTGTATCACATGTGCCTACACAGTGCACATTTTGTATGAAGGGTTTATACAAACTGTTTTACACCCTGATTTAAGTTTCAGTCCATTACACTGACAGACAGAACTTCATGTCTGTCCTCATTTGTGTCTCTGTTCAATAATTCTTTGGTATCAGACAGGAGGCGGAAGGACAGCTGATCTGTATCACACACCCCGGCCATCTGTAAATACTGACAGAGGATGTGAATGTTAGAGGACACCATTGTCAGAAGTCCTTCCTGTCCTCTGGCCTCTGCTGTCGTTAAGGATTCACCACACAGTTAGTGTGTAGGTGAAGGAGCAGAGGAGGCACACACTCTGTTCTGTGTTGTTTGCCAAATCATAAAGCCTACACTGCATTTTTCCTGCTGAGGGAAAACAGTCTACTGCAGGGCTACATCACATCCCTGTGAATACTCATGATTTGTGTTTTGTTAAAGAGGGCATACTGCATGGGAAAGGCCTGTCCACACACACTGATTGATTGGATTTATTTGACGATTAAAAACACATATAACAATATTACATGCATCAGAAATCACAGAGGATAAAAACACAATAAAGCCAGGATGCTTATTTCCATTGTAACACACCAAAATAAAGCAACACACCAACAAGACAACAAGTGCAGACAATACATCAACATATAAATATATATTTATTATAGCAGGTGGCGGGGTATGTCAACATGCTCTTTTTTTATTGGTCATAAGGAGTTAAAAATGAGAATTGAAACTGAATATGCTATATGTAACCATTTATTTAAGGTCACTTTTAACTCTGTGAAATAGATAGGAGATAGTATAGAGAAATGTGATGTTGCACACAAGTCTGTCAAGCTACCTCTTGTTAAGTGTATGATTGTGAAAAATAATTACTGAAGTACTTTGGTACCATGTTCTTCACAATCTGAGCACAAAATAAAATCATCTCTAAATAAAGAGTTGGTTAAAGATTGCAGCACTGGACTCAACTGACTGATGTTGCTCCCCATTCTGCACAATCTACATCTCTAGCACCTAAAAGCTTAAAAATACCCTGCCAGCTCCTCTACTCTCCTGCAAACGGCCTCTGCAGCTGACTGAAATAGATTTCCAGTGAAGTCTAGGTGGTCCATTGTTTTGCACAGTATGTCATAACAGCAGGGGTATGGGCAGGGCCGGCCCTTGGCATAGGCCAGTCAAACTCAGATTGACTTGGGGCCACTGCTGGTATTATAATCTCATCGGGGGGGCCACTTCAACGTACTACAAGGAGCGCAACATTCTGAAAATGATCCATTGTCTCTTTCTCACTCTCTTCTTATCAAAAACTGACCTTTGACCTTCGACCTTTGCCATTATTTTGCAGCAAAGGACATTTTTTTAATGGAGTGATTTTATTTAGATTGCATATGAATGGGGTAGTTTAAATTGGTAAGAAACAACTAGAAAAAATAATAAAATAAAAAAATAATTTTGCGGGCTGGATTGTATTTTATTTTTGACATTTTTGATGTCGCAGGCCCGAGGGAAGGGTAGCAGGAGCCGAAAATGGCCCCCGGGCTCGTAGTTTGAGACCACTGGTATGGGCGGTCACCTATGGTGGCACCATGTAGAGTTCTGTTTTGTAGCATGCGCCCATACGACGCACCCGCACCACCGCCAATCAACACTTTGAAAAGTCTCACTAGATGGTTAAGGTCAGGCATTGACCTCGAATAGGTCGTCAGAAATGAGGGTATCTCGAGTTTTCGCAAATCTCGGGTTACCATCCAGACATGACCCAGCTGCATCCAGAGGGGAAGAAAATAATTGGCGTGGGGGCCGTCCTATAGGGCTCTAAAATTGCCAGGGCCGGCCCTGTGTATGGGTTAGTGTTTTCAATAAGAATATGCAAAAGATTAAGAGGAATCAGGACCCTTAAAATCTGAATCTTATACGTTAATACATTGAGTATAGAGTTGAGTATATCGGCTTGCTGATTCATAAAACACTGCAACCAAACTGCTCAGAATAACTGTAGCTGAGGAAGCTCCCCACATTGATCACGCATGTTGTCACAGAAACTGATGTGCGTGGATTTATCGCAGCTCTTATGTGTTAGTGATATTGATATAATTGTAACTATAATAAATGACTCGCTCCTCTGGGTATGATTTAGAGGGCTTGGCCAAAAGGCTCTTCTCCTCCTTCCTCGTGTGAAAGATAGCTCACTGATGTGAGGAAACCTGAAGTAACTCATACATTACCCAAGCCTTGACTACAATGCTCCCGTAGTCTATATCAAAAAGTATTAGTGCCTCTACCCTTTTCTGATGCTCTTATGGATTTCTTTCACGGCATTTTCTGTATGAAATTATGAGTGAATAAATTGCATCTTCATTTATCTTCGAAAAACCCTTCTGTGCTGACTGCGATACTCAGCTCTCAGCGCTTTACATAATTATATTAGTCTTCTGCTACACCACGAAATTGATTGCCCAGGAAAATGAACCTGGCTTTGCTATAAATTACACCTATGGATCATAAGAAATGTGTTATTTTGTTTAAAATAGTACCTAATATAATTAGAGCTCTAATTCATGGCAAGCTACAAGTGTGCCTATTACAGTAACAGGGTTTGGAATTTAATCTGTCTGCTGGATAAAGAATGATCCTGTGTGGTTTTCATTTGTAATCCAAGACACATTATTTCAGTAAAATAGTCTGTGACTTTTAGATATGAGAGATGGATTGTTGAATGAATAAGTATATTCATAAGTTTTAGTATTAAAGTTAACAATTCATCCGTGGAAGGAAGTTTCAACATCAGTCTGTCCTACGTAACTTTTCCTTCACAGTGGACAGAAACCGGATCCTGCTTCGTTGGAGGTCTCACCCCTGCTGAGGATGTGAGGCGGATCTCTATCAGTCTTGACACACGCGGGATGGTTTACTGTGGGAAAAATCACCGTGGAGAAATGATAGCTGAAATATTAAGAATGGCTTGGAGCGTGTGGCATGGAAATCAATAGAAATACACATCTAAAGGATGAGGCTGGGGATATTTTCCATTTCTCTTCTTGTTAACTGTTGTGATAGTAGCGGTTTATTTTCATGAATGTCTTGTAGATGTAGGCGTGGTTTCGGCCGGTTGTAGGAGGCAGGGTCAGACTGATACTTGGGGGGGGGGGGTGGCTGGACTCATTAGCTGTTATCAGTGGCACCTGTGGGGGGAGCGTAGGAGAGGTTGTGAGCTGGATCCGACACGCCACGAGGAGGACGCCGGAGGACGCCGGAGGACGTCGGAGGCTAGACATTTTGGATGACAAAAGAGTGAGAAAGCAGGTTTCACCCACCATCACGAACAAACTTCATTTACACCTTTTAAACTGAACAAACACACGACCGGACCGACAGGACTGCACCTGCAGGGTGTCCAGAGGAGTGAGCTGGTCAGGGAGTAGGTCAGTTTGCATTCACCCAGGTTAGCTTAGGTCACATCTTCACGTCTAATGTAATACGTCAGGAAAGGCACTGCGTTACGGGCCTAGCTGAGTATTTTTGCTGCCTAAACCTACCGAATTAGTTCTGTTTCACAACCTTAATCGCCACGTTGATGACGTGTGTATCACGCGACCGGCACATGTATTTAAAATGGAACACAGAACACGTATTATAGCTACGAACTGCTGTGCATACATTTTCAACATTATACGACCTGTTTATGAGAATGCATTGAACGGGCTTGCTACCTTTATGTTTAGGAATGATCATAAGCCAGGGTAGCACTGCAGCGTAACATAACAAATCCCATGAAAAAAAACAAAATCAACAATGTGTTAGTATGTCTCTCAAACATTTCTGAAAATGTTTATGTGTTTGGGAACAAGTGAGGCAACAAGGGCACATGAGTTGTAGATGAAAACCTGGGTTTTTATTTACCCCAAAAAATGCAAAAACATTATAAATCAAGAATTTAATAACTAGGCCTATAAAATGAGTCAAAGCAACATAACTTTACTCAATATAAAAACTAAACAAGGTTTTAACTGAACAAACTGACCTGTCACAATGACACATAAGAGAACATATATATATATATATATATATATATATATATATATATAGTGGCTTGGACAAACCAAATAACACACACAGAGTAACCAAGATGGACATGAACTACAACTAAATACAAAGCAAAACTAACCAAACCCAACTCCCCCATGACATATCAGCACATGGTTTGGCCCAATGAGCTCCAGGATTTAAGTCCTCCGCCCTCATCCACAGTTTTTGCTCCACCAGGAAGGAACCTCCCCCAACAACCACGGTAACATTTTACTATCTGTGTGTTAAAATGTGTGCATTTCATTGAAAAAATATAAGGTTAAAAGCAACACAGACTCCAAATCAAACCAACTGTGCTGTTAATTGTTTGTGTGGTTGAAATGAACCTGTGTAGGAAACTAATGACATGAGAGAGTGTGAATTGGCCCAATATTAGCATGTGTGGCTGTGGCCATCACACCATGACGAATATTTAGTTTAATTTTCATAACAGACTAAATCATTTCCTGAAACAGCTGGGCGCTGTGTGTTTTAGCAAATGTTATTCAAACAGGAGTAAACAGCACATTTGTTGGGGACTATTTTCAGTGGTGGATTAATACACATTTGCTCGAGCAAGTATTAACAGCAGTAGCATGTGTATGTGGGATTGACTCAAAATAAACTACAGTGCCCATCGTCATGGCAATGAAGCAAGCATGTCACCCATGCAGCAGTGTCGCTTGCTGATGTGTTTTTAATAGTTTTTGCACAACAAAAGAGGAATAAGACACATCGGGCACAAAGGGACAACTCATTAGTAGGTTCAATTAGTTGTTGGTTTTAGTCTTTTCATGGGATTTGTTGACAATAATAAAAAAATAGGCTACAGAATATCATTAGATGTGTCATTTAACTGTCAGATCAAAAAGGAATCTAAATCTTGTAACCTTGGTAACCTTGGTAACAAGGTAACCTTGTGCTACAACTCATCTTTGGCTTTAACTTTTTCAGCAAGCTGACTGACATTTAGATCAAATTTGACATCGTTACAACTTGATACAAATGTGTTACAAATTTAAAGCCAGTATCCTGGTTTCCTTACTCCCTCATTCAGTCTTCCTAAAACCAGAATTATACGTTCTGTGTCCGAGTGCACGAGGGTCCGCTGAGGTTCCACGTGATGTAGATTTCATCATCAGAGGCTGTGTGCGTGTCGGCCTCTGCGTGGACAGCCGCGTACCTCAAAGTCACTACGCTACTGTGCTGCACTGGAAAACCAAAATGGACGCCGTATTTGACTGTGAAGAGATCCGTCACTACCCACATCTGTACAATTCATCTTTCAAACACTATATTCCCTAAATTATGCAGCTTTCATAAAGACCGTACTGTTTACATATACCTACTGTTTTTATATGTTACCTACTGTTTTTATTTGTTTATATATACTTCTGTGTTTTTGTGTTCTTGTTATGCACCGTATCACCAAGACAAATTCCTTGTATGTAAAAATACTTGGCAATAAATCTATTCTGATTCTGATTCTGACTATAAAGACAATCAAATGTGCAGCAATTCATAAACATCGATCTACTGCACCAGTGTGAAACACGTACTCCAAGCAGACTTCAGAAATACTATAAAGTTGTATGTGTGCACGTCCGTTTGGGAGTATATTCGAGTCTTAAGACAGCTCTTCTGAGTTTCAAATTTCAAGTAGTAGACAATTGAGTAGTGTATAGTTATTTCCTTAAAGTATATAACTTGGTTAGAATTGACTGTAGCCACAAAAAATTATATTGTGATTTTTAAAAAAAAACATGTTTTATCAAGTGCACCGAATCAAGTCTCCCATTAACCCAGGCTGATGTGACTTAACAGACGACACTGTTGGTAATCTAATTTCTTACTTTGACGAGATGAAGTGTTTCATTATGTAAGAATAACACACAGGAACGGTTTCCTCTTGGTGCTAACCCTCTTACAGTCCTAAGTGTTAAATCTCAGCGTGCTATATGCCACAATGTGAATCTTCCATTTGAAACCTACCCAAATGCAAAGACACATTTCCTGCCTCCATTGTTCTCCTTACCTACAGCCCTCTGCATCACAATCTAAAATCCAAGAGCGCAGTGGCAGCGTGCAGGGTTAAGTAATTCTGCACCATTGAGAAAGACATTTGATTTCATTTGTAGTGTGTCTTGCAGCGGGCGGAGGTGAGCCCACCTTTGGCTGCGGGAGGAGTGAAGCGGCACACATATCTAGTGTTGGGAGACACAAAATTGACAATGCATTTATCTTTGAATAATGTAAATGTCCTGAGAATACGGTGGCAGTGGTCCTGGTGTGTCCGCCGAGGGCGCGGGGCTGTCAGACACTGAGCTCTCTGGCCCTGCCGCAGCATAATGTGGCCTCCGGCTCCCCTGGAGCCGCTCGACTCTGCTCCGCCTCGGGCCCACATTCCTGCTTCGGCACACTGCACTAGCTCCCCTCTTAATTTACACTCTGCTCGGAGAGGGAGTTAATGCAGAAAAGCCTGCCAAGAAGAATCTTATCTGCGCTCCCTCTTTTAAAGGTGAGGTAGTTTCAGAGCACAATATATTGAGTAGAGGTGTGGAAGATGATGGTATATTTCCAGCATCATGCTCATTTAAAGATGTAATATTTATCTAAATGCATTAACAATAAAATGGAATCAGTGTGATGAGACAGCCCAGTCTCATGAAATGGCCTATAACACGTTAATTTGTTCAGTCATTTCGTGTGGTATCACAAGGCTTTTTTTTTTGCTTTTCGCATGTAATTTTACCCTGCATGTATTCACACCGGATTCAACTGTAAACCCAACTGCATCAATATACACGCTCAGAGCTGCAGCTCCGGAAGTGAGGAGACGTAGTAGATAGACGGAGAAGTCCGTTCAGGGCGG
>JAOVVB010096551.1:0-13179 GCA_028570985.1 Heterobranchus longifilis | reverse complement strand
ATGCTATAATTCCTGCCGTTTCACCTTTCCAGTCTTCCAGCTCTCATAATGGATAAAACACCTGATGAACCCCCAAATCCTCGCTCTCTAGGGCCCAGACGTTTTGGTCACAGCCCAATCTTTCTCTGTACTGCCATTGTGTTCTTTGCATTCTTTAAATCCGTGTTTCCTGCCCAATCGAACTTAACATCCTTTAGGTCGTCCACACAACGCTTTATATTCTCTCATGAAATACTTTTCCTTATGGCTTTATTTTGAGCCGCGTTTTGTTGATCTCTGTTACCAGTGTGTTCCCCGTTAACGTCGATCCAGATCTTGATTCTTACGTGTCTTCAGAGTAAGATCATATAATTCTAGGTAACTGCAATATCAACACATTCTCACTCTTAACTCGTCACAGCTTGGTCAGGAGACCTTGGTGTCATTTTTTAATGATCTGGGTGCAGTTTTGGTGTCATTTTTCAACATGTAGGTCCTGTTCTGAATTCAAACAAAGCTACTTGGTTAGGTTCAGGAAAAGAGTAAGAAAGTTAAGTTACATAGCCTAGCTAACTTAAAAATAAAGTCAATGTTGACTTTTGGTTTCATGGGACACAAACAGCGGTCTCCTGGGTGACAGTGTGTTCAAACCAGGCGATAATAAATTAATCTGCTCTCTTAATTCGAGTTTGGACGCTGGAATCTTTTGTTTTCATCACATCATTCGTGCGAGTAGTCCCGACACTCGCTGCGGAAGTTCAGATATTTCAACTCAAGCGATGAGCGAATTCGTGTCATTTGCACATCATTGTGGCGCCCAATTCGCGTAATTCGGGCCGTCTGACCGGAACTTGCGAGTACATCTTTACATTGACTTTATATATAATTAATGCGCATGAATGAATTTATTCGCGCCCAGTCTGAACTCTGCATAAGAGTACTGTGTTTGTTTCACCCATCCACCACTCCAACCGTCCTCCTGACGTGGACTTTGTCGCTCTTTATACTTCTCCCTAAAGTAGAGTGGTTGCTCTGAAAGCCTGGTGCATCTCATACAGACACCGTATCAGAGTCGTGTGCGTCGGTATCAGACGTTGAGGACCACTGACCAGGCTGCCCTGTTTGACGTTCTGAGTGAGAACAGGTTGACAAAATACACTGCAGTACATGTACATGTAGTATAGATATGCAGCAGATATGTCAAATATAGATATATGAAGTGAGCGATTTGATCGTGCAAAATAAGGTCTACATTCTATTTGTTGTCCTTTGCAGAGTTTTGGGGTTTTCATTTGCAAACACCTGCTAAAGTGCAGATGTAGCTGGATTATTATTGCATTGTCTCCAGTGTTCTTTTGTTGCAGTTATCACTTGTTTCATCTTCAGTCGCTGTGTCGGCTCTATTTTTATCTGTATCCAATTCTTTTCTGCTGTCCAATTCCCCAACGGGCATCGTTACAGTTTGATGTAAACTACGTATACAGAAATCTAATCTCATATTTTACAGCTAGATGAAGGTGTGGCCTGTCTGCACACAATGTCACATTAAAGTCAGTATTTTCAGCAGCTAAACTCAGACCCTTCGTGTAGTGCGAGGGTGACTTTTATGTGGCACTTTAACAGCTAGCTGAGAGTTACACAAAGAGTTGTTTTATGGCAATGGGAATTGGCTGTGACGATTTTCCATATACAAACTAGTTTTCTGAAACAGACACTGGAATCATCTGGTCATCTTCGACTGCATTCAGCTAATTATTCCTGACCAATAAAAGCAAAAACATACCAGAATAGTTTTTTTAAAACATGGTTGTGATTTTCCACCTCATTTCACAACTTGGAGCTAATAGAGTTGGCAGTTGATCTTCAAGAGGAATACATTTTCAGATTTATTAGTGTGTTGATAGACAGACCTGAACTCTAATCTGTTCCTTACTGAACTTGGCTTTCAAGTTGCCTCCAAATCTCCATCTCAGGCTCATTGTGTTACGAACGTTTGTGAGCTCGTTTGAGGAAGAAGTGGAGAAACGGTGTCTAGTTATGAGGTCAAAACTCTAACCACTGATTTGTTCCCATTACAGACATATTTTACAATTTGCATTCTTTCCCGTCAGTAAGAGAATGAGACGGCGTTCCCACAACTCATCAGTGGTGGGAGAAGTACTCCGATCTGCTAAAGTAGAAATACAACACTCCAAAAATACTCCATTACTAGTAAATGACCTGAATTCAAAATGTTACTTAAGTAAACATACAGAAGTATTATCAGCTATATCAAAAATAAAGGTACTCACAGAATTAGTATAATATTATTCCTGTCAATTGCACATCTGTAAACTTTGCACACCTGTAAACTCAGCTCATAGCACGATGCATTACATTAATGCAATCTTAGCTTATATTTTATTTTGTAATTATACTGTCATCGATTAATAGCACATTCATATATTGCACATTCCTGTCAATATTCCCTAAATTATGCAGCTTTCATACAGAACGTACTGTTTACATATACCTACTGTTTTTATCTGTTACCTACTGTTTTTATTTGTTTATATATACTTTTGTGTTTTTGTGTTCTTGTTATGCACCGTATCACCAAGACAAATTCCTTGTATGTAAAAAAAATACTTGGCAATAAATCTATTCTATTCTATTCTATGAAACGTCACCGTCAGTTTAGTAGTGGTGACGGTGATGTGGACCGATAAAATTAAATCATCATCAAACAGCATTTGACTCAAGCCATTTACATCAATTTAAAGTTAGAGTCCCTACATTTTTGATACTATTTATGGTCTGCCTTTTTTTTTTTTTTAGCAATAGCCATTCAGTGAATTTACATTCTGTCATTACCTCTATATATGGTAGTTTTCATGGTAAGTGGCAACGTCTGCCATTCCCACATTGGATTCAAATTACCCTCAAATGCACAGAAACAAGACATCAATGCAATCCAGGGTTACTGTTTATACTTTGATCTCACTGATATTATTTCACTAGCTGTATCAGAGCTGTATGTTATGCTAATGCTAACCCAACATCTTCACAGCACCAATGGGTCTGGCTGAGAGTTTATTCTAACCAGCTGAAAATGTCAAGCGCTCTTCATATTTTGTTTGACTGACTCATTTTTAATTATTAAACCGACACTATTATTATTGATGGATTCAGTTTTTATTTGTCTGATAACCTTTTACTACCTTTTGTCAGTTTCAGGGCTCCATATATTTCACTATACACTAATTAGAATGACATTTTTGTCCTGCGCCACAGGCATTATCTACTTTGTGAATTTCAAGTGACATTTCCATGAATGTGGGCTCAGAGAAGTAGATCAAGGACAGTTTAAAAAGTAATGAAAGCCTATCTCCTCAGGTTATGCATCAAAGTATCTGCTGTAGGTTACCCTGAGTCATTGCTTTGTTGTGAAATAGTCTGTTAATTCAGGTAAGTGTCTCTCTTTGTGTGCAGCAATGTGCCAATACCTAGTGCAAAGCCAACTACTTCCTATGACGGAGCAAACTCTCACTTCTAAGAAACTCACCCTTTCTCTTCCTTATTTTTCTCTTCCTGTCCATCGATAAACCAACAACAATACAACAGTGTGACATTATCTGCTAGGCCAAAGGGGCAACTAAAATTAAATCAAATAGTGGAACAGTATAAGATGTGTTTCTCAGTGGGAGTACATTTTTGTGTACATGGGTGTGTGTTTGTGGAAGTGTGTTAGTTCTGTATATGAGCCAACTGTGAGTCTTGTCTGGACCTGCTAGAAAGTGATGTCTATCAATAACACACACACACACACACACACACACACACACACACACACACACACGTCAGTATTACAGATGGTGCCACCTTGGGGACAAACCAAAAGGTAGTCGCACAAATACTCAAAAAGAGTGGTTTGGAAGAAATGTTTTCTTTAACCGCACCGTGTCAGCCAAACTAAACTTGGTAGTTTCAGTTTCTTTTCCGATTAGCTTTTTGAAATAAATACCTGGATCTATAGTCTGCTGACAGAAAGCATTTGTCTTCTCCAGACACTGATGGCAGACGGATGCTGCTGTGGTCTTCCTGCTGATGTATTTGTGGCCACGCTGGGGCTGAATGGATGATATTGATTGCGCAGTTGTGTTTCCTTTCCAAACCAAACCACCAAAATTATAAAGAAAAGTGAGGCCACAGAAGATTTTGATGTCATGTCTATGCTTCAGCTCTCATTTTTTTTGTTATGTATATTGAAGTTTTAAATTGTCTCTGTCCTTTCATATTTTTCATCATTCTACCTATATGGCTATTGCTGGGTGATAAATCGATTTGATCAATTAATTCAAAATGTATGGTTTAGAATGAGGTTTAAAAATGATCCTCCCCTCAAACTAGCCTAGATCGACCACAGTTCATAAAAGCACCTTGGACTGATTTGACTTCCACTTACATTCTTACATTCGATTTTCACTTTAACTTTAATTACGGTACAGAAGCCCGTGAGCTCCCGTTGCTCATAGTAACGTAGTGTCGCCATTTTTGTTCTGGTGCTCAAATAGACACACATCCACCTGCTCTTATCTGCGGCTCTGTGAAGCTCCGTGCGGTGGCACGGAGGTCAACAATAACCTTATAATTTTAGGTTTATAAAATGTAGCCAAATTCACAAACATGATAGTACTACAGACTGCTGTGTGTTTACTACATGTTTATTTGCATACTGAGCGGGGAAGTGAGATTTCACATGTGGTGTGAAATGATTTAGAGCGGTCCACTTGTAATCAGATCATCCAAGACACATGTTAATACCAGGTCTAAACAGCGCCATATAGTGTCATAGTGTTTTTTTTTCCTTTTGGGATAAAATACATTTTTTCATGAGGCAGCTTTTATTTATTTAAAAACAAGTGAACTCTGATGATAGTTAAGTTTGCACTTTATTAATCTAAATATGGAAAATCATCTTTGTTTGTTTGCTTGCTTTTGTTAATAATTTTTTATTGTTAAAATAAAAACAAAACGTATTTGAATAATTCCTTTGTCTTTTGTAGTTTGTTTTTAAGAGAAAAAAAAAGATTAAAATTGTAAATCGGGTATGGTGTGAAAAAAATGGGAGATTTAATTTGAGGCCATACTGCCCAGCCTCATCTATGGTTGTTATTCAGCTGGTTGATAAATTGAACAATAATGAATATACGTTGGATATTTCATGTTTCGCTTTTTTTTAAATCGTATTTTGCCAAGCCATGCCATGCATATATATTTTGCGTTAAATAAATATTTATTTTTTTAGTAAAAATAAATCATGTCTATTAGCATTGTACTTGAAAGCACCATGAAGTACAAAACTCACAGGGTAGACACGTTACCACACCGACACGGTGACTTCAGGGAAGCACGAGGATTTTACAGTTCTGTTGTTTCTCTGACATCTCTAAATCCAGCAGTGGCTGTGGAGTTTGGAAAAGTTAGCTACAGGCTAACTGTTAGCGCCTACAGCCACATTTTAGTAGACAGTTTAGCTTTAAGCTTTTTATCTGTGTTTGCCATCTGCTCTACTTTCGTCATTATTTATCTTAATCTATCTCGACTCTGTCAGCATCGCTGCTCCTCCGTCTACTTGCTCAGCTGACGAGAGGTGAATCATGACGTAAAGTGGTATCGGGTGGTGATATAGTTTTCCAAATACGAGTACAAATACACAAGCACAGTATCGGACCCGATATAGAGTACTGGTATCGGTATCGGTGTATCCCAAATGTCTATATTACCTAAAAAAAGACATTTGGTTTCATAGGAGATTCCCAACCACAGAACCACAGAGAACTGGGAGTTCTCCCATAGATAATCTCCCTGATATTATACAGGCCTGTAATGTGACCGGCCCTGTATTCCCACGCTCCGTTCATCCTTAACCGGAAACATGACCACGTCGTTAGACTGTCCAGCTGATCCAGAACAGCAAGGTGATCTCTACACTAAGTGCATGCAGAAATGTTCTCTGATTGGATGAGACCGCAGCCTTTTAGCCATCAGCTGCTGTCCCTTATGGGAAGCTTTGTAACTTATTGCAATGCAGTGTGTGTGCGTGCGTGCGTGCGTGCATGCGTGGCTATTTCCTGGCATTGTGTGTCAGCAAGTGATGGGGTAGCCCGTGTCTGGTTTATCACATGCATATTCACTTTGGCTCCATCTGCACTGCTGGTTTTATTTTGGTGTGATGTTTTGTAGACTGTATTTCCCAGAAATCCCAGAGTTTTTCTTATTTAAGTCTGAATTTTTAGGGAAGCACATTTTTTCCAAGAAAAGAAAATACACGAAAAGTTAAGCATGATAAAAAAAAATAAAAAGAAATACTCATGATGGGCTCAAATTTGGACTTACTATCTTGGAATTTATTTCATAACCTGACTTACCATGAGTAGGCTATTTCTATTTCTACCATGTATCATTTTTCATCCATTTTTCTTTTCTTTCCGTGTCTCTCTGCTGTTTTAACTATCAATGGTAATTAATGGTAGTTATCTAAATTATGTATTCCACAGTCACAGTAAAAATTCACTTTATCAGAACAGAAATCTTTTGAAATCTTATTTCGGAGGGAACATTGATTCTGCAGTTTGGTTGATCTTGTTGTTGGCAGTATACTAAAGTGCACTTTGTTATATTGTTGTCATGAAGCAACACTATAGAACAGAAAGCATTCTGGCAGTGGCTTCCTGAGGATCAATAAAGCGAAGGTCGATGAGTCCTGCGAGGCTCCAGTCTAAAGGAAAATTCCATCTAAAACCAATAATATTTCTTCTTGTGACCTCGGCCAGTTCAATTAGAATTTGTCAACTTCATCAAATGTCTCCCTAAAAGCAGAGACAGAGACTCCACCTGGTACTGTCCCAGTAAATCGAACACAAGACACACAGGCCAAATGATTTCAGATTCTGTCAAACAAATCCGATTTTGCTGACATGAATTATCGGTATGTGGAGATTACGCTCCTCAAAATGGTTATAATGGATCAGTCAAAAGATTGCGTGTCAGTAGCTTCAACTTCTAATTGGCTTAAGCAACTAGGACAGTTGACTAATGTCAGGGTAAGGTTTTGTTTTTCAGTGCAATATGTCACACTACTTCTAACCAAGGAAACTATAAAAGAGCAAATATGTTAAGGACAATAGGCGTTTTTGGAAAACAAACAGTTCTGAGGACTCACTAAAGCCACTTTGACATGATCAGAGCAAAACCGCCAGATAGGGCACAGAGGCAAAGCACATCGCAGGTATACGTCATCATTGCTTCTGGCTGCCGTCAGCCGTTATCTCATTCGATGCGCTTTGAAAAGTCAGCGCAACTAAGTCGAAGTTGAAATAATTTGAACTTTGAACACAGCACACGGCAGCGGTTCCAAGCGGTGTGCAACGCCAAGGATAGCAGTCTATCTAAGTCAGGCGACACCGCTCTCCCCAGAGGAAAACAGTGGCACAGCCAGCGCAGAGCATTTTCATAGCCCATCATGTGTAAGGGGTTTAAGAGGAAGAGCTCACCTGAGAACAACATATCTTCAAGGTTTTTTTTTCTTTGCATGAATCGCACCGGACCGGAACACACTTGAATGCTGAAGTGGCGTGGTTTTCTCTGAGGCCTTGTAAAGATGGTGCCTGTAATGGAGACACATTTGTCAAGTAAATAATGATGCAAGAGTGGTATCAGTTGTCCAATACCAATCAATTTCTGAGGGTCTTTAGATTTTTTTTCCCAGTTATTCGCTGAAGTAAATAAATGCTCAACAGCTGGATGGGATTGAAACAAATGGTATCAGATTCACACACTTAAGTCTTATTTTTCTGTATAAATCAACCTATCTGCATATAAATAGGGCTGTTTCAATTGGCTCCGAAATAAAGGAAAGTGTATTTTGAGTGTGTGTGTGTGTGTGTGTGTGTGTGTGTGCGTGTGCACGCGCGCAGGGGACTGTTGAAATGATAAAACTACAGTAGGTGGTCCTGCAGTGACAGCAAGATAAAACTGCTGCTACAAATAAAAGACAGAAGATGGAAGAGCTCAAACCAAAACTGCATGTACGCCGGAATAACAATATTATTTTTAACCCTCTAAACCATTCATAAATATTGACATACCCACATTAATCTCTGTTTATCCACTCCCTTCCCTCTATTTCCTCTGCTCTCCCCCTCATACATAATCTACCTCTACCTTCCTCTGATCGCTTTCCATGGCTAACTTCCTTTCCCTCTGACCCCTTGTCATCCATAAATATTGATAGACAAATATTGATAGACCTCTCCTTATCTCTCCTTTTCTGCCATGTCTGTACTCCCTCATTACTCTTGGTGCCTCTTAGTGAAATACGGCATATGGAAACATGGCCTGAAGCGCCAAACAGCGCACTGGTTTCCCTTTATCAATTTGTAAAATATCAGGTCTTAGTATGTTTTAGATTCTTTTTTTCAGATTTTTGCCTTTTATTGATAGCACAGCTGAAGGTAGACAGGAAAGGGGTGAGAGAGAGGAGACGACATGCAGCAAAGGGTCGCGAGTGACATAAATCCGCTCGCCTTGTGCTCTCTACCACTCAGCCACCAGCACGCTCCATCTTAGTAGGTTTTATTACACGACCTTGTTGAATACTGCATTCTGATTGGTCAATCGCAACATTCTACGGTCTGTCATCAAGTATAGCAGACTATTACTATCCATAGCAGACTGTTGCCATGTCAAATAAGAGTCTAAAGTAAAATAAAGTCTGGTAAATTTAACGTCAGCTGTGGCAAAAACAGCAAGACTTTAGCTTCCCGTCTCCCTCTTTCTAATATTAATTTTAATATAGTTGGAGAGCACGAAACTTTGGATTCATGGTTAATGGCTAACTGTAAAGAAAAAGAGAAGAAGAAAACAGCACAGAGGAAGCAAGAGAGATTAAAAGATACACAGAGCTGGACGACAGAGAAATGGACAGTCATGAAGTAAACACAATGGAACACGGTATGGACTCTGGAAGTGTTTAAAGACTGGTTCATCAAAAAGAAAATGTCAACAGACTTTACAGTTACGGAGCAGAAAACCTCAATCAGGCGCTGTGCTCATTTTATGCACATGTGCTGAGGAGAGGAGGCAGTTACAACCGTAAGATAACAGACTATTTTCTTTTTAGCAGAAGCAATGCAGTCATTTTTAAATCAATAAAATCATTATTAAATACATGATACATTTGTCAAATTATTAATTTCTTTACTAAGTAGCCGTGTAATAAACGGTCTTGTGTGTCGGGGTTCTGCATCACACTGTCGGGGTTCCCTTACTTAACACAAGAAATACCCAAGTCTAATGTCGGCAAACAACTATCTGGTGAAGAAATGGTTAATTCACAGAAAGGTACAGCCTTAATTCCTAGAACGCACTCTGCTCTATTACTAATATCAAGTTTCGGTACACAGAAATTATTCCTGGAATTCATTAAAAGGTTGTGTAACAGTGTTTTTATGAAGTGCAACCAGGTTATTAAGAACCCAAACAGGCACACATACTGCTTAATTTCCTGTTATTATAAAACAGTAAAGTATGTTGATTTCTTGTATTCAGTAATTGCTCAAAACACTACTATAAAGATCAATATAATAGTAAATAGTGTACAATTAATGGTATGGAACTGGGACACAGCTACGGTGGTACATAATAATTCCCAACCAGGAGAAAAGAAGAAATGCACACCTATTCATGCTCCTGTTTGATTTGCTGGCGTCAATTATATTATAGAATGAAACAACTTACAGGATGTGACAGATAAATCCAATAACATGTACAGCTTGTAATTATTACTGCACAATTTTCTAGCTAAAGAAAATATCCCTTCAGCTGTTAGCTACAGTATCTTTGTGAATGATTTCTGTACTTTGTGATGCGTGTGAGACCAGGAGAAAAAAACAACTCTATTTCCAAGTTCAGAAAATCCAAGAAAAGTCTCTCTACTTCCTTTCTCCGGAGAGACAGAGGAAAAAAAAAACTGGTTAGCAGAAAACAACTTCACAGGAATCACACTTCATCCAGTCTGATACAAACGATGCTGTTACTGAGTTTGTTCTTTCTGTTATGATCTCATCCATTTACACGCCAAAGGGTGGCATTCCCATTCATCGCAATACAACCGTGTGTGTGTGCATGTTGTAGAAGTGACACACACCATATCAAGCATCCATACATCAAACGAGGTAAAAGAATTGAGCAATTATTCACACGCAGATGCTTCAAACCTAACTCTGTTTGAGATCACCATCAACTGCCACATTCAAATGATTGATCTGCTCCAATTTACTACGACAACACCATCAACTCTGCTCTGTGTGTGTGTGTACACTTTCTCAAGGACACAGTGAAGCAAAAGCCCAAATGGGACGACACACTGGCTTGTATAAGTCTGTGTGCGCTCTTCGATCAATAACACAGAAAGAGGGAGAGAGAGGGAGAGAGGGAGAGAGAGGGGATTTATCCATCTTACAAATCCTTATTCCCACTTCATACTTGAATCACTGACCAGAATAGAGAAATCGTGTGATCTCTTCATTTCTCTCCTGACGCCTCCATTTATCATTCCCCATTCATAAATACATCACATGTTTAATGCATATAGGTGACCTGTGCAGTCACCACATGGGAGCTATTTAAAGCCCTACTGAGTCTATGATTTGCTGCTGTATGTGCATGCGGACCCACAGTTTGTTTCATTCTCAGTTTGTAAATGAAACTACATTTTCTTTTATGAATCAGACTCTAAAGAAGATCCAGTTTATAAATCTGTTTGAAAAACAGGATGGACATTGCCTGCCGTAGGATGCAAGGCTTCAATAAGACACAGCTGACAGTGCGCAGCGCTGTGGGATGTTACAGACTTTGTAGAGCGTTACATAGATCAACAAATATTCTATTGATCTAGTGCCCCCACCACCCTTAACCTGTGTCCCAGTGGGTTTCATACATGACAGAAATAACCTATTTTTATGCATCGTATGTGCAGCGCTCAGCTTAACCTCTCACCCTAACTAATGACCCATTTCGGTGATGCATTTATGTCAATGAAATGGCCTTCGCAGTGGATGATGGATCAGTAATAAGTCAGCTGTGACACAGGGCTTCAATTGGATTTCAATCGTTTATCAGAAATCCTCAAAGATGTTTAATGAAAGTAACATCACACAGCTGGATGTACGCTGCACCCCTGCTGAGTCGTCAGAGGATGAAGGTGAGAGAAAGTCCTGTGATGGCAGATGAAAGTGCCAACCTGAATGTACTGTACAAAAGTACACCATCTGCCATGTGCAAGGGGCCAGGGTAATTCAAAAAAATGTTCCAGGGCCCCTGAATCATACAGACTCTCCAAGAATTCATGCAGACATTATAACTGTCACCAATAGCAAATTACCTTCTACACTCTTAAAGCCTTTACACACTGGGGGCGTGACGAATAAACAACGCAAAAATGCTAATTTTGCATCACAAATATTGATTGATTGATTTTATTTGATAAATTAAAATACAGTACACAAAATCTGCATACAGTACTAAAGTCACATGACTTCATTTCCATTGTGGTCCTGAAGACTAGGCTAGGAAGCAGGGGATGGCATGTAAAGGCTACTAAAATACAATGTTTACACTAATACACTTAAGTATATTTAAAAATAAAATTTAATATTAAACAACAATAAAATAAAATAAATAAAACACAAATTCAGAGGCACACAACTGTCCTGGAAAAGCTGTTTCACTACACTAATTTACTCAGCATCCAGTATTTCAGTAAAACTATTCAGACAATGGGCAGATTTAATTTGGATTGGGATTTTATTCCACTCCTCCTCACCTGTGTAAAGAAATGTACTTCTCAGTACTTTACTTTTTAGATTGGGTTGTTTCAGATTTGAAACACTAGCCCTCGTATACAGGCTGTGAGTGTCTCGGAAAAACGAAAAATACCCGGTAAAATAACTTGGACAGTCCTTTTAAAATTGTGTAGACCATGAGAAGTTTTAACTCTTGGCCTCTACCTTCCACAGGGAGCCAATTTAATTCTTCAAAATGGTTTGGGCTGATATGCACTCTTTGGCTGAGATTAAGGACGACGTTCATTAGTTTGTTCTGAGCTTTTTGCAGTTTATCTTTTGTTCTTTTAGTTATACCAGGTGATGCAGGTGTAATCATAGTGGCATTGAACTAACGATGTAGCTAGTGTCCTCATGGTTCTCGTATCAAGGTATTTCGATATTCTTGCCACATATTTTGTCTTTGAATGGACCTTTCCAGACGGCCATAGACTCACGGTCATACACTGATTGATTTCACATCCAAGATAAGTAACACAACACTTTTTCTGTATCTTTGTTACATTCAACGGGAAAACTGGTCAGGTCCCTTAATTTATGCCTTGATCCAAAAACAATACATTCGGATTTGCCTAAGTGCACAGATAACTTATTGTTGCATAACCAACTGCTTACTTTTTGGAGCTCTATACCAAGTGATATTCTAACTGTTTCTACGCACTCTCAGTTACTAATACAGCGGAATCATCCGTGTACAAAAATAGAGGACATGAAAAAGCTGCCTCCATGTCATTTATATACAGTAAAAAGGGCCAAGTATACTTCCTTGAGGGACACCACAGGTTTGGTTTTTGGGCTCTGAGAGTATGCCTCCTACATCTACCATTTGGACTCTACTAGAAAGATATGATTGTAGCCTCCATATTAAAGCCTACTGCCTTTAATTTATCCAGCAATATCTCATGGTTCACTGTGTCGAATGCTTTTTGTAAGTCAAGCATTGCCATTCCACAGTAATAACAATAATAATAACTTGGATTTATATAGCGCCTTTCAAGAAACCCAAGGACGCTTTACACAGACAGGAACAGACACAATAGACAGACACAATGAGCACAAAAAATAGAACAGAGCAGTAACTAGAGGCCATAGGCATTGTTGAAGAGGTGAGTTTTGAGGAGTTTTTTGAAGCTGTCCAGAGATGGGGTGTTGCGGAGCTCTGCCAGGAGAGAGAGTTCCAGAGGGTGGGGGCTGCCACACTGAAAGCTCTGTCCCCAAAGGTTCGCAGTCTGGTGTGAGGGATGGAGAGCTGACCCGTGCCTGAGGATTGCAGCTTCCGGGGCTGTGTGCAGGGGTGGAGGAGGTCAGATCTCAG
>JAOVVB010096541.1:0-13180 GCA_028570985.1 Heterobranchus longifilis | reverse complement strand
GCGAGGCTAAATATAAATATATGATGCATGGTTCTGCTGCACTGCTAGCAAAGCAGGGACAAGTTTGTGACAGGACTGCCCGGTGAATGTAAAGCAGACGATGGATCTTCACCAAACATCACAACTAGCAAAAGAAAGACAAGAAAATATGACGAGGCATAAAAATTGGCACTGAAGTTGCAGTTCGGGGGGGGGGGGGCTGTTCACTTGTGAGCCGATCGCCCAAGAGGCATTGTAAAACCAAGTGTAAACAGGGTCTAAGTTTTGGAGCTTTTCACCTTTTTTTGGCACAGTCATGCCCATGGTGTTGAGATGCAGCCAAGACAGTTTTATACTGAATCATGCCCTATTTATATTCTTTTCCTTTGAGTCCCTGTGGATTACTTAGATTTCAGTAGTTAATAATAAGCTACTGCCATGAAAAACAAGTACTACAGCAAATCTAATCAAAACTAGTATTACTGCCTCGCAGTTGTATGCCTCTGCCAACCAAATCAAGTTGCAGTTTACATTCTGTCCAAACTCATATCATATATGTATTGAAGACTTTGACAAAATGTAATAAAAGGTATTACGTGTATTTTTTGGGTGAAATGGAAGTGATGTGAATAATTTCCAGTGAGAAACATGCTGTCTTCACTTAGAGACTATTTTTCCAGAGGAGTACAGAGGACTGAGATTCATCACAACGACAATCACCTGAAGCTCAATGGCAACAAAACCGATGAGCCTGCGATGGACTGCCAGATGAACAAAATAGAAGGCAAAGTTGTAGCCATGACTGTAGACAATGCATCAAATATGGATGTTGCTGCAAATAAGCTACAAATTCTAAAATGTGGCAGCACAGAAGATCTAAACAATCAGCACAGTTATGGAGTTATGGCCAGAAAGGTGTTTTTGAAGAACATTATGATGTCACAGTGAAGTTGACCTTTGACCTTCACTTTCATTATTTTATCTTATTAGACACTTGTGTGAAATATTGTCATAATTATCATAGGAATTCTTGAGTAATGGCCTAAAACCTGTTTTGTGAGGTCACAGTGACCTTGACCTTTGACCACCAAAATCTAATCAGTTCATGGACGTTTGTGCCCAATTTGAAGAAATTCCCTCACGGCGTTCCTGAGATATCACGGTCACGAGAATGAGACCGACGGACGACCCGAACACATAAAGCCTCCGGCCACGGCTGTCGCCGGCGCGGAGACATAAGAATAGATTTCAGCACGAAAATACACATTCATCACTCATGGAGAAACACAGCGCATCCTGCTATCCATCATCCAAACCACTCTAACCACGAGAGACAGACACGTAGAAACAAAGATGACAGGCAGACAAGCAATCTTGGACACAAGTACAAGGAGACACAGAAGGAGAACTGTGAGCCAAGTGAATGACAGATCAGTCATAGTGCCCCATGGGAAATGTAACACAATAATAAAAATGATTAACATTGAAAAACTGATACTCACCCTCAGACCAGGAAAGCCGCTAATGCCAATCCCACCAACAGGCCCCTGTGAAACATCACAGCAACATCCTAAGTACACAGGACAGGACACTTACAGTACTGCACATTCCTCATCCCCAAGGCTACACTGGAAATACTGTAAGTGCAACTTCATGTTTTCATGTGCAAACATCTGAGATGACAAAGCATCTCAACATATCTACGTATGAACCCAAACATTAATTCATCAAAGGCTGCTCAGGCATTTGTAGAATTGACCATTGAACATATGTGTGTATTTCCTGCATGCTCTAAAACTGAATATTATGAAACCCACTGGTAAGGTTAAACACTTTAATAGACTAACTATCTGACTATCGTCTGTCATGCCAACTTTTTTAATGTGTCTAAATACATTTTAGAAGTGATGACAAAAACCTTAACATATACATGAAAAAAAAGAATACTAAAAGACTAAATAACTATAGCATATTCATCTGAATAGGTTTATGTGGGAAATAGCTCAGTACTGTGCACTTATACACACACAGAGTTCCCACACCTTCTTAAACAAATTCAATGACTTTTCAAGGACTTTCCAGGCCCAATTGCCTCAAATTCAAGGACCCAACACGGTATAGTTTGAGACACAAAACAAGGTTAATTACTGTTACAACACTGAGGTTTTTAGAATGAGAACTAGCAGAAACAATGACACAACTGCAGGAGACACATGCAGAACAGCGGAACGTAGCTTATTTACTAACGTTAAAGGTAGTGTGTCGTTTTTAGCGGCATCTAGTGGTGAGGTTCTAGATTGATTGAAACCTTTCAGAGAAATGCACAAGCTACGGTGGCCTCCAGGGACAAGAAGCTAATTGAGCAGATTTTGGTTGCAAACTTCTCACAAACAAAATGTTGGCGGGCAAAAACAAACACTCTCCTTCTTCTTCTTCTACGTTTTCTTACCGGTGCATTTCCGGCGGGCGCCAACTAAATGTAAAAACGTTCTAGAGACAGGTTTGTCCTTTCTGGGCTACTGTAGCTGCAAGATGGCCGCCTCCACAAACCGCTCATTCTAAGGTAATAAAAACACAATAATTCTTATTTTGATGGGATTATATACTAATAAAAAAATACTAATGAGTCAGGCAGCTAAATTCTACACACTGGACCTTTAAGGAGGACATGTAAGTTGACTTTTTTTTTGTTTGATGTTTTGTTTAACAGATTATTTGTGTGCCACTCCAGGTAGAGGGATATTTAACTGTGACAGTTTCCTGGGTCTGATGGCGCTGTACCTCGAAAGAACCAAGAACCAGGATGCTGAACTCAGAGCTGCTTTTAAAGTATTTGACAAAGAGGTCAAGGGATATATCGACTGGAACACACTCAAGTAAGAATAACAAAAGTGATAGAAAAGCAAAGTATAAACATTTCACTGAATAAGTAATTTCTTTATTAACTCTTAATTTGATCTACTGCATGCTGGATTACACTGCACTGTCAGTAAGTAATTATTATTTATTTTGATCACAAACTAAAATCCAGATAAAACAAATTAAATTAAAAAACAACAACTCATGCCCACGAGTTTACTCAGTGTTGACATTATTTTGCCATCATGCTCTTTCAGTGTTTCCTTCATGATTAATATTAATTTCCAGATACGTACTGATGAACGCAGGAGAGCCACTGAATGAGATTGAGGCAGAGCAGATGATGAAGGAGGCCGATAAAGATGGAGATGGAACCATTAATTATGAAGGTTTGAATGTATATTTCAATTACAGCCCATAAAAAACTTTTGTTTGTTTGAGAATATAAATATAATGTTAATGGGAGATAGTTATCATAGTGTACATTTTGACAGTATTGCTGCATAAATCCATTATTCCTACAAATAAGAGTTCATTTGCAAAACCAGATAAAAGCCATTCTTAAAATGAATAAACCAACACTAGTTTGCTTGATATTCCCTGTGTGTGTGTGTGTGTGTGTATGTGTGTGTGTGTGTGTGTGTGTGTGTGTGCGTGTGTGTGTGTGTGTTGATGCTAAAGTATTAAGTATTTTTTTAGGTTTAGATTTAGGAAAAAAAAGAAAGAAAAAGATATCTTATCAATATATTATAAAGTTTGATTGACATTCTCTGGATTGCAAATTAATTCTTCTTTTGTGTAAATTTAAATTGAACACTACAGCCTTGATTCAAATTTGTAAATTTACGTGAAAAGTTATTCTTCTTTGCTGTTTCTGATCGACTCCAGAACTCTTTAACCCATCAACTACTGTTGTGTATTAGGAAATGAAATTGCTGTTTGTTTGCAGTGTTGTTCTGTGTCATTATTACTGCTTTTACTGCTTTTAACAACCGTGTCCTTTTCTAGTCTCTAATCTGAACGCCATGTTTTCTTCTTCTTGCTTTGATGTATTTTAGGAAGCTTCTTAAACTACGTGCCCTGTTTGTGTATTTGTTTGTTTCTGCTTTGATGCATTTTAGATTTTATTTTTTAACACCTTGTCCAGGGACTACAGATGAAAAATAGTCTCTTGGCTAATTATGGCATCTTTTTACCATGTGTTTGTATTAATTAGCATGTGTATTTTGTTTATGTTTGGGTCATATTAAAAAAAATGTGTCCTTAGATGACAGGATAATAAGTAAATGACAAAAATGTTGTGCTACTTACTTACTGCTGATTTGAACTCTTTCAGAATTTGTGGCCATGATGACCGGAGACTCGTTCAAAATGAGCTGAAGATCTTGTGGATTTTCTGCATCTGTTGTGAACAAATTACACACAATTATAAAACAAGACAAGTATTTTTTTTTTTTTTTTTTTTAGTTTTCTACATATTTCTCGTTGTACAACAGTGGAAACATGTGCCATCTAGGGTTGCAGAGGTATGAAAATTGATAGTTATCATACCATCTACATTTGCTTATTTACGGTATTGAAAAAAATATTTTGTTTTCAAAAGGGAGACTTTTTACACATACTTTAATTTAAAAATGGTCTGAATTATAATAAAGCATTTGTTCAAGCATTTCATTCCTTTAAGGGTCGTTGTAACTGATGACAACAACAACTGATGACAACAACAACAACAACAACAACAACAACAACAGTATACTATAATACCGTATACCGAGATACCGTGATATTTTCTGAGACCAGTGGTGAAGAAAGTACTCAGATCCTTTACTTAAGTAAAAGCAGAAATACCATAAAAAAATACTCAATTACAAGTAAAAGTCCTGAGTTCAAAATGTTACATAAGTAAAAGTTTTATTAGCATAGTGTACCGAAAGTAAAAGTACTCATTATGCAGAATGGCTCCTTTAAAGGCGTTATATTATTATAGAATATTATATTTTTCTGTTTTTATCACTAAAAAAATACATGTAAGAGTATTTTAATGTTGTAGTTCTTCAACGTGGAACCAGTTTTAGATACTGTATACTACTCAGAAAATTAGGAGAATAGTACTTCATCATAGTATATAAACATTTATGTTTTTATGTAAAAAGTAACTAGTAACAATAAGTGTCAAATAAATGTAGTGCAGTAAAAAGTAGGTAATATTTGCTTCTGGAATGTAGTGGAGTAGAAGTACAAAGTAAAGTAAGTAAAGCACAAAATTGTACTTAAGTACAGTACTTGAGTAAATGTACTTAGTTACATTCCACCAGTCTGAGACGTTATCATACCGTTGCAAACCTGTAGTGCAATCACATATCTGTGATTTATAGATAACTGTACAGACACTGATATTTAGAGAGCAGGGCAGCCGATGGATGATTTATAGTGGCGATTTTGTTTTTTGGATTTGTTTGGGTTTTTTGCATCTGATAAAATCACCTACAACAATTTAAAAATAATATTAATAATAATAACAAATGTGACACAAAATTGCTGAACTTAAATGAACATTTAATTTAACAGTTATTCAGCTGATAGCAGCATCTCTTTGTTTGTGAAATGTATAAATCTACATAAATAAAAACAATGTTAGTGCACAGGACCACTGAGCAGCGTCTCTTTGTTTTTGGTCTTTTTGTAGATCTGCACACTCTGCACTTTAATCAGCCTTGTGATCTGAGATAATCAGCTGATTAATCAGTCTATCCCTACTTCACATTAAAGTACAAATCTATGATTCGTCTGTGCTTTCTTTCTGTCATTGCAGAGTAAATTCAGATAATGGTCAGTTGAAGAAAAGACACCATAGGGTTAATTTCCTCAGAGCTGCCACCCGGATGCAGTCATTCACATGGGTCTGACAGCATCTGGTGTGCAGAGCCATTAAATCCCATTCTCATCCCTGCAAAGCCAAACAGACAGCTGAGGGAGCCAACCGCATCTATCATCTTGAAGCTATTAGACCAATGGCAGGGCGGCGGGGGAGGGAGGGAGCCGCACTGATCTCTGTTTGCAGCATCCCTGGAGCAGCAGCCTCTGTTCTGTTGTGTGAAATAAGAGAAAGGGCAAGACGGGGGGGGAGGAGATCCGAGGCGGCAACCGGAGAACGGGAAGGGGATCTCTTGGAGGCTGCCGGGATAGGGTTACTTCGGTGTGTGTGGAGTCCATCTTCACAGAAAATGGCTGTTTTGTCAATGTAAACAGCCTGTGTGCAGTACCTGCATTGCTAAAGGGGGAAGCAGAAGAAGAAGAGGAGGAGGAGGAGGAGGAGGAGGGGCAGCCGCTGGAGGAAATGCTGCCTCTTCCAATGAAATTTTCCCCTCTCTAGCTATAACCCCGGCCTGCCGCAGATCACCTCTGAAGTCATGCATGTTGTATGTTAAGGTACGTATGCATCTCTAATCTGAGAGGACACATGGAGTCGGACCCGGTCACGTTGGCAGGATTAGTAGCTCAGCTGATTGGACACTAGGACAGCTGAGATACAGTGCATCATCTCTCGACTAAAAATAACATGTCGTTTTGTATCAGCAACAAGACCACAACATGATTCAAACAAAGAGGTTGCATGCTTATGTCTTGTTACACTGCAGGGATTGTTAATCAGACAACAACTGAACAATGACTGAATCCAGCCTTTGGTTTTCACTGGTGGTTTGCTTGAGCTGCACATGTTCCTCATTAAGGGCACACAGGATGCACTAAGGAGAGAAGAACGGATCGTGTGTCTATTCTGCACTCCTGTGTCACGGCTGGTGTCGCCATGTAACGCTGCTTTAAAGGTCCCATATTTTAAAGCAGGTCTAAGTGCTATATAAATACTGTGAAAGTTTTAAAATGCTCAGTCCACGGTGAAATGCACGCAGCCTTTATGCAGAAACTATACTTTTAAACGAGCCGTCAGGACTTCCCTATGGTTGTGATGTCACAACTATACCTATATATAAGTAGAAAGTGCCGTTAACAGTCATTCCCCGGCTGCAATGACGGTGCAGAGACGTGGAGAGCGCGCATGCAGAAGACCTGGAAACGCTGACCTATCAGAGTAGACTGGGCTTTTTCGGGAGCAGGTCTTAAAGAGACAGGCGCTAAAACGGAGCGTCGCAGACAGAGGGTGAATACAGGGATATTCAGACAGACAGTGTGAGAAAAATAATGTGTCTTGTGGACATTATGTCGTCCGGACGCAAATAAATTACATAGTCAATGTGAAGACGCGATTAGATGCGAGTTCCAGTCGGGCGACGCGAATGACGCGAATGCGTGCGTTGAAAAATCTGAACTTCCGCTGCGAGCGACGCAAGTAATCACGCAAATGAAGCGAGTCAAAACAGAAGATTCCAGCATCCAAACTCGAGTGAATTAAGCGAGTAGATTATTTAATTTGCGTCTGTTCTGAACACGTTAAAGCATGTAAACATGTTCTGGTAGAAACCCAAAACACAAGTAAGAACCTGAAAATGAGCAGAATAGGTTCCCGTTAAAAGGAAATGTTTTAAAATTCCTCATGTATGTAAATCTTCAGGATGCACTGCTCTATCGCTCTCATAGGATGTGTAATCCAGTGTGTGTGTGTGTGTGTGCATGTGTGTGTGTGTGCGTGTGAGGTACATGTACCGGTGGATATTTATGGAAGCTGTGTGTGTGGTAGCGTATGTGTGTGTGGGTGTAAGTTTGATTTTTGACGTTTTGAACGAGCCGCCGACACATTTCCTCACAGTGCATGTTACAGTTTGAGTGGTTAGTATTCCTCTGTATTTTATCAAGTTTGTTATGCCACTTTCCTCCTGTTCCTTTGCTACCCACATCCTGCCCAAAAAACACCTACCACAGCCCTGCTGGCACAATCAGCCGTGCACGGTTTGACTGAAACTAAGGGTGAGGTGTGCCAAAACTGAAATGTTTGAATTCTTACAAAGATTTAAGTAAGTAATCAGTGCACAGAAGCCAATTGGAAATAAAGGAATACTTAACCCCCAAAATGATCATTTATATCAATTAATCACCCCATGTGACCTCTTGATCCACAAGAGCACTTTCCGTTCTCAAACCTAAAAGTGTTTTAAACACGTCATTAACGTTGTGAAGCGGTCGCACTTTGGGCAGGTTTAGGCACAAAAACTACTTGGTTAGGGTTATTAAGAGATCGTGGTTTGGGTTGATGTAATTACCTATCTACCAGACTAATTACCAGACCTATCTCGACAGCGCTTGATCTGGATTTAAGGCGCTTTCACTCCTGGATAGTGAAAAAAACTCCCTGGCCTGTTTGTATTTCCTTAAATCAATCACAACCGTCCTGAGCGGCGTCGCGCCCCGACGGTGCCTCTGCAAAATAGTGTCGAGAGGGAATCTGTTTCCTCCATGAAAATGATGTAAACATATTATTTGTAGATCTTTAAAATCATTCACTGAAAGAACAGAGCCGGCCTGCGTTATTGCACCATCCAAATCTTCAAAACTTGTAATTTTCAGCGTGTAGGTTGAGAGCTCAGAGGTTGTTGTTTGTTTCTTGGGACTTCGGGAGCGGGACCACGGACAGAGACTTCCTGTGTGGACAGGAAGTAAGGCTTTATCCCGGCACTGTTTGGTAAGTCCACCAGACTAACTCGACCTGTGCTGTCGTTTTTCGCTGGAGGACAGTCTCTCATAAACAGTGTCACGCAGGCGCATGTGTGCTCCTCGTTATGTACCCGTCGGATGAGGATAAATAAGAATTTGAGAGTTTGTAAACTGATAAGTTGTTTGGATTGTTTGTTTTTTAATCGTTCATTTGGGGGTGAAGTATTCCTTTAAATTCCTACTACCTACAATGCATTTCTTCCTATGACATATAATGTTAAAAATGAGTAAAATAACGCTTTATTATGTTTTTATTTTGTTTTAGGTTTTATTCTCCAGATCATATGGCCCAAAGCATCATCAATGCCTCAGCAGACCTCAGAGGGAGGACACCCGTGTCGACCATGAGACGCGCTAGAGGCTGAGCGACACAACAGCATCCACACAGAGATCGAAAGTACATCCTTCAGTTTGAAACTGTTACACCCGACCATGGCTGTAACTGCAGCTCAGACAACTACAAGTTTTCTCTCCACAACTGCCACGACCACCGCAATCCCCTTCCTCTCGACGAGCAAGAGCGCCAGAGACAATGTCACCTCCAGAACCACATTAATGACTGTTACAATAACAACAAACGAGACCAGCTTCAACGCCACCGCGTTTCCGGAGGCGGTGATCGAGGGCTCGGGAATGGGAATGGTGCTCGTGCCCTTCGGCATCATCACTGTCATCGGCTTGGCAGTGGCAATAGTAAGGAATCATTTCTGAAACAGCATTTGATTCAAGAGAAATTAAAGTGATAGTTCGGAGGTTTTGAAGTGGGGTTGTAAGAGGTACTTAGTGTATTACCTTCATACGACAGCGGTCTGTGCTCCCCCCCGAGAATCAAGTGCTGAGTCACACCCAGGCTCTGCACTGCTTTTCACAGGGACATGACAAAACACATAAATAAAAATAAAATTCAGTGTTGTGTAAATGCAAAAAACTCCAAGGAAAGGAACCCAAGGCACTCCGTCTTTTATTTTAAAACTCGAGCATGGCAAAAAAGACCTTGGGAGTTTTTTGCATTTGATTTGATTTTTATTTTTGTATCTTCGCCTGCCCCACCAAAGAGCACCTGTCGGCGTTATTAGCCACCTAAAGAAAGCCCCCCTAACAAGAAAATACAACAGTTTAAATGTACACTATATTTTAACTTTTTTCACCGCTTTAGTTTTCCCTCAGACAACGCTTTCATTTGGCACTACATATCCTCAACCGTGGAACGCCCGTGTTCCTACACACCAGCACATGTAGTGCTAACTGCATAACTACCTCATACAACCCCACTTCAAAACCTCCGAACTATCACTTTAATTCTTCTCTGAATGAACTGTAATGTCTTGACCTAATGGACTCTGTGCCCAATATCATGTTTGTTGTATTTGTGCATATTTTTCTTGACGCTCTGCCTGTTTTTCCTTCTCATTATGTCGGTCTTTCTCCATCCTAGATGCTCTATATTCGGAAACGGAAGCGGTAAGTTTACAAAGATTTTATTTGTTGATCCCACAACCAGCCATTTGATTATTTGCAAATTTGTTACTAAATTTGCACCACTAAAACACAGCATCAACTACAGATGTGCACGATTAGACGATTAAACGTTGCTACCCTCGCTAGTCGGCACCAGAAATACTAGTCAGTAAAACTTTAAATTATTATTATTTTATTAATGTACACATTTAAATTACATGTCACATTGATTGGTAGGCCTAATTGCTATTTTTTTAGGCCTATTAGCCTTTCTGATAACTGTTTTTTTTTACCGTAGGATAGGATGTTTTTTATGTGATTGCGTTTTTTTAATTAATGTTATTTGTCAACTGGTATTCAGTGAGTTGTTGTCATGTTTTGTAGGCTGATGTGCAATATTCATAATGCACGGTGCAATGTGCCATACTTTTCAATTGCATTTAAAATACAATTTGGTTATTGAAAAATGTGATTAACGATTTCAAATGGCTCTTATAATATATGCAGTATTTTTCAGGCAATGTTTCAACTTAAAGATAAAATCATGCTCAATTTTGTGAGTGTTTTCTTACTTTTAGACGAGTCGACTAGTCTAGTTTAAGCTTCCATTCAGACGTCAGGGAAATTAGTCGTTAGGAACATCGCTAGTATCAACTAAGTCAAGTCCTGCAGGATTCAGTTATTTTGTGGCCGCGTCCTGTTGAGGAGCTTTGTGTCAAAATAAAAAGCTATACTATATATTTAAATAAATAAATAAACTCCTAGATGTACGTTTAAATGCTGACTGGTCTTCACCTCTAAACTCTCGTCACGCAGGTTGGAGAAGCTGCGGCACCAGCTCATGCCCATGTACAACTTTGACCCGGCTGAAGAACAAGACGACCTGCTGGAACAGGAACTGCTGGACCACGGCCGGGAAGGCAGCCTCTCAGGTCCCAATGCCAAGGTAACGTTCTCACACGAGTGGACGGAGAGTTACACGCACGTCACGTAGGTGCAAGACTGTTAGAAAAGTGTCACTGAAAAGGAGGCAACGCCTGCACACTTACTCCATTAAGCCACAAAAGGTTTAATAGACAACATTTCGATCCAGAGGATCTTCGCCAGGTCAAAATGTTTGCAACATGGAAACTAGAGCCAGGAATATCTGCAGATATTGGCCTGTCACAGACAATGTAATACATTGTATGTAGACCTATAATATATACTAATGTTAAATATTCTTTATTAGTTTAAGAAAGCAGCCTTCTGAATACCTCTGCATCGTCAAAAATTCACTATATCAGCCGCCATAATCTCATCTGTAGTCTCATTTAGCTACTTGTTAGCAACCGCCTTTTTAAACACACGTAAAAGCTTCGAAATGCACCAGCGGGGTATTTACTGACATATTTTATGTCATAGAACAAAACATTAAAATCTCTGAAGCTTGTGTTGCACAGAACTTATTTTAGACGTCTAAACCAAAACACATTCAATAAACTCACTGACTGCGAGACGAGAACCGGAAGTGCAGAAATGCGAACTCATTTCCACTTTTTGGAACTACAAACTTAGGCGCCCTATAACAGCCGATATGTATCGGTCTGGTTTCCATGTTGCAAACATTTTGACCTGACGAAGATCCTCTGGATCGAAACGTTGTCTAATAAACCTTTTGTTGCTTAATGGAGTATGTGGGCAGGCGTTACAACATTCTCACACAAACCACTGTTCATCAATAACAAAACAAACTTTTATCAAAATGCCGCAGTGTTGTATAGAAGCGATTATTCTGGTTTGTTGTTGTTGTTATTTTGATAAAAGTCTCTATTTTTGCCATATCACAGTACATCTGTGCTTTACTGAGTAAGGTAGTTTACACTGTTTATTTTGTTCTGTTAATAGCTGCAAATCTGTAACTGTGCATAATTTATCTTTATTTTCTTTGATTTCTTTTAAGTTTTGACAATGGCATAATGGTAAACGACAAACATGGTAAAGTATCACCTGAGTGTCTTTTGAACCGTCTCTCTAAACCTCTTTTTTCCTCCACAATCCTCATTCTTTCATTATTTCAGTATCTCAAACAAAAACCAGTAGGTTAGATGTCGTGTGCTGTTTGTCATTTCATATTAACTAATCTATATTAAAAGTATATGCTAACAGAGGGCACACACCAACACTCTCTGTCTTTACATTTGAACTTACATCCATAGTATCTTTCATCCTTTCCTTTGTGCTCCCTCAACTTAATACTTTGACATCACATTTTCAGGGGCCACATGCTCCTTTTGTGTTATTCTCAAATAATCAAATGCATCCATTCATGCGTTTCATACACACACACACACACCATCACACGCTGAAGTACAGTCAGAGTGATACTGATGAAAACTAGAAGCTCTCGCAATGTTAACGCTCCGATTTGAGGGGGGCGTTCATGTGAATTTTCCCAGTTGGGAACTAATTCCAACACCACATGAATGCAGCACAAATGCCGCAATCTCGCAATGTTAACAAAAGTGAAAAATAATTTGTGTATACGCCCCGTAATTAAGATCTACTCCAAAATATAATGGGTTCTTCCTTGGTGAAGGCTATATCCTTCCAATAAGTTTCATGAAAATCGGACCAGTAGTTTTTCCGTAATCCTGCTGACAAACAGACAAACAGACCCGAAAACATGACCTCCGTGTCTGGCAGAGGTATTAATAAATAAGTGCAGTTTTATTTGTTTTATTTTTTAGCTTTAACATGAACGTAAGCTCACGATATCAAGCTCAAAGCCCACATTATAATAGCGTTTTCCGTATACTGTAGCTTTCAGCTGCATCTCACACATGACGACTGAACCAAACTGAGCAAACGCCATTCAGTGAGGAAGTACATGAAATGCAATTGAAAGCCTGCAAAATTGTGGACCTTTGTTAAGATTATTTAGTCAGACCCTTGTTTCTGATGCACATTGTGGAACAATCAGCACTACAGTTAATTAACAACTAATGTTTAGAATGCAGGTTGGCATTTCTAATATACTAGTGAATTTAATACATACCCTACAGTTTGAATTAGGGATGCACCGATCCAACTTTTTCAGTCCCGATACCGATACCTGGACTTTGGGTATCATCCGACACTGAGTACTGATCCGATATCAGTGTTTAATTAATAAGTTTTATGCCTCACTGTGTGTCTAAGTGTCTGAGATCATTCTTTTATCTGTAAGGCAACATAA
>JAOVVB010096520.1:0-13180 GCA_028570985.1 Heterobranchus longifilis | reverse complement strand
CACACCCCAGCAGATCTCCGTGACACAGCGCCCGAGCCACGGGTCTCGCCATGCCGGGTCCAGTGGCCGGTAGCAAGTCCCGTGTGTACGCCGACGTCAATACGCTGAAAAGCCGGGAGTATTGGGACTACGAGGCCCACGTACCCAACTGGAAGTGAGGACATTTGTGTTTGCTGCAGGTTGCTGTTATTGCATGCATGTGATGTCTGCAGTTAAAGGTCTCTGTTTGCATGTGTGCAAGAAGAAGAGGGAGCAGTGTGGCAGATGGGAGTCTATTATTATACATCTAGCTGTGAGGGTGTGATGACACTAAGATAGTACAGTCTCCCAGCCCACTACCCTGCTGCTCTGCACTGTCTGACACCCGCACCTCCATCTCTGTCCCCATGTCCCCCCCACCCCCCTGTCTGTCTTGACATCACATACCAGAAGTCACTTCCATCCCCAAGGCAGCGACAAGAACACTCAAGAACACTTATGACTTAATTGCATGCTGATGCTGAAAATATTTGTCTCCGTTTCTCACCCAAGCTCTGCACTGTTTCTCCGTCTGTCCCCATAGCAACCAGGAAGACTACCAGCTGGTTCGTAAGCTGGGCAGAGGGAAGTACAGCGAAGTGTTCGAGGCCATCAACATCACCAACAATGAGAAGGTGGTGGTCAAGATCCTGAAGGTGAGCGCGGTCAGAGCTCCTGCAGCTAAATGCGGTTTGGAGCCCTCCACTTGAAATAGAGTAACGTATTCATTTTAGTGTAATATGAAGTGTTATGTGATATGAGAATGAGTGTTATGTGATATGAGAATACCTTTGGGTTTTGGATACAGCTGTCCTCAACTAAAGAAATTCTTAATCGACTAACACTCATATGATTTTCTCGACTAGTTGATTTAATCGACATCTGGAAAACTGAGTTTTCTCCACAAAGAATCATGTCAGCTTTTTCTTTTACATTTTCCAATTAAAATGACGCAATTTCACATCATTTTTTACCATTATTGTTACAATATCTGTGTATGAAAATGTGGAAAAGCTAGAACAGATAATAAACGACACAGAAAAAGCTTAAAGGTAAATTTGTTCTTGGGTGCTGGTTGGTAAAACCCTGCATGCAAACGCAACACTTTAAATCTTGTGTTTACCGGAGATGTGCTCATATGTTTCTGGGCATTCAGCATGAAAAAAAGCATTACAAATATGACTAATCGACTAAAGAAATGTTAGTGGACTAAAGACCAAAATGACCTAAGAGGAGGCAGCTCTAGTTTCAGACTGATGGTCGGACAAAACATGATGGGCATTTTTAAAGATATTTTCTGACATTAAATAAATGGCAGATCAATCTAGGGCTGCAACTAACGATTTTTTCTGTATCAGGGATTAATCTGCTGATTAGATTTTCCATTAATCATTTAATTGTAACAACAGCACGGCGCACGGTCACCGTTTTCGGGCAGCGCACCATGGATAATGACAATATTTACGTCACACACACCTCGTGCACACGTGGACGTGGAAAGTATAAATTGGCCTTTACAATAATACACCACAATATTGACTCACCTACTGGTTTGAAGAAACTCAACAATTCTTTTTGACATTTCACGGTGTCCTTGTTGCTGACGACATCCGATGATTGTTTGTAAAGTCTGTTTCAACATGAACGTTACGAATGAATCCTTCTGACGTTTAATAATAATGATGATGATTGAGATTTCACAGCGATGATGGTTTGCAGAAACGTGATGAATCAGTGGTACGGACTAGGCATGGGATGATATAATAATTTCATGTCACGATTATCCTGGTCAAAATAATTGCGACTGACGATATTATCCCGATAATCAATGAAATATGCTAAAAAAAAACACACACTGGAATCACTTTACCTTACATTTTGCTTTGTTGGGACTTTTTTCTCTAAACAGTAAGACTGTTTTCTCAAAACATTGTGACTTTTTTCTCATAAAATTGGGAATTTTTTTTCTCCAAATATTACGACTTTTTTCTCGAAACATTACAACTTTTTTTCTTGATACATTACGACTTTTTTTCTCATAAAATTGCAATTCTTTTTCTCCAAACATTACGACTTTTTTCTCGAAACATTACAACTTTTTTTCTTGATACATCACGACTTTTTTTCTCATAAAATTGCAATTTTTTTTCTCCAAACATTACGACTTTTTTCTCAAAACATTGTGATTTTTTTCTTGTAGAATTACGACTTTTTTCTCATAAAATTGGGATTTTTTTTTTCTGCAAATATTACGACTTTTCTCTAAACATTACGACTTTTTTTCTTTAAACATTACGACTTTTTTTCTCAAAACATTACGATTTTTTTCTCAAAACATTCAACTTTTTTAAAGAAACAAGTAGTTTTACTGCATCACAGATAGGACACTGTAGTAAACAGCAGTCAATTTATGAGGATATTCACGATTATCCTGATAATGGAAATTCACCACGATCAACTTAGTGTGTCTTTTATCACGATCCACGATAAAATCCATTATTGTCCCGTCCCTACTGGTACAGCTGCTCTCCATTTATCAAGCGCCAGAGTCAAAGCCAGAGTCAAATGATCTGTCAGCCATATAAATATAAACACCAACCTGCCGGCCGCACTACATGTCAGTTTGTACAAAGACTGACAGACCGGGAGGCAGCAAGCAGGATCAGCAGGTTTCGGGATCAGGACTAGCACATGGACAAACGTCTCTGCTTTTACATCTCTTTGTCTTGTCTTGTACCCTAAGACCTCTCTTCTAAATCACTGTCTTTGTTTGCCTTGCTGTGGAAATAGCCGGTCAAGAAGAAGAAGATCAAGCGGGAGATTAAGATCCTGGAGAACCTGCGAGGAGGGACCAACATCATCCGACTGGTGGACACAGTCAAAGACCCAGTGGTAGGCTCGCTGATGCCATGTCTGTCCTTTTTGTAAAATAAGGCAATGAATGGAGAGTGTTTGACTGAGACATATCAAATGTTAAGAATACTGATAAACGGTTAATTCTCTTTAGCCAGGGACGCTGTTATGAGATGAGGGTTTCCTTTTTTGGTGCCCTGATTTCACAGGATGTGGCTCAAGATTACATTTGCTGTTTGCTTGAATTGCTCCTATAAGGACATGACAGGACCTTGAGGGTATAACAGCACATCAGCTCTTAAAGATACCCTCTGGTGAAAATCAGGTTTTTAACCATGTTAACGTGTCTATAAGGTGTTTTTTTTATTTATTCATGAGAGAAATAAGCAGTCAACACCACGGCTGAGAAGCTCTGCCTTGAAACTGCAGTGTGCCAACAGCAGTCTCAAAAATCCAGATTCAGACAGGCAGGTTTTCTGACATCATATGTCTAAGGAACCAATGAAGTCACTTTTAATCATAGCAGAGTATTTTTACATACTTAAAATATGTCTGGAGGAGGTCTTTAAACTATGAGATGCCTGAAATTATATTTAAAATAAGTTTTGCCTTTCCTATCTTATTTTGTTTTTTCAATATCAGCCTGATCTGCATCTTTGTCCTTTGACAACATCCATACATGTCCAATTGCGGACAATGGCCCAATGTATCGGCATCATTCTCTCATCTGTTTAACTTTTCAGATATTTTCAGTTTTTTCAACTGTCGTTTCCACAGTTGCATTGACTCCCTCCTTTAACCATAGCTTGTTTAGCTTCCATGACTTATGCTGAATTTACAGGCAGCTTTGATAGTGGCAGAGCCGAGCGGTTCAATTCATTCCCTATGAGAACAGCGGTATAGCAAAGTCCGCTGACAGCAGAGAAAATGCCCAGATATTCACACCCAATTTGACTGTTATTACACGATTGTAAGGGAGTTATCAGCCTCATAGATATGGGTTAGCAGGGGCCTGCTCGCCCTGCTAGGAGGCCCAGAAGGCTGTTAACAGCCCATTCAATGTCAGTTTCAGCACTGAAAATACTTCGGTACGTTTATGAAAAATATTTACCTAATGGACACTCTTCATATTGCATCATCTGGCTTTTGCCTTTGCTACAGTCATAACTCATACAACAACTAGGGGGCGGCACCTAACAATAACCATTAATATTAGCTGATAACAACCCATTGAATGAGCTGATGACAGGCTTCTGGACCTGCTAACCCATATCAATGAGGCTGATAACCACTGATAACATGTGATAATGTCCGGGTGGTATTTACCGCTCTGCCCGCTCTCCAAAAGTTGACTCGAGGGTTACTTTAAAAACGTATTCCACCACAGCAGGGGTGGGCAATTATTTTCCATGGGGGGGGGAGCATATGAGAAATTGATCAGCCTGCCGTGGGCCGGACACAAGTGTTACTCACTGTGAGGAATGAAGTCTCTGATGAGTGTGAACGACGGCGTCCAAGTCAGGTGGATTCTCAGATGTTGCGATGCGCAGTCTGCTACAGCTGACAGGTGGATCATCTGTAAGAGAGGATCCAAAATTAGTTTCACAGTGTGGAATAGGGATAGTGTGCGCAGATCTACAAAAGGACCAAAAACAATTTCAGAAAGAAAGAGATGCTGCTATCTGCTGAATAAGTGTTAAATAAATGTTCATTTAAGTTCAGCAATTACATCTCACATTTGTTATTACTATTGTTAAGATTATTTTTAAATGGTTGTAGGCTATTATATCAGATGCAAAAAAAATAAAAATAAAAATCGGCCATCGGTATCGACATTGGTCTTTGAAAAACCCATATCGGTCGACCACTAGTATGGAATGCAGACTGGATACAGGTTGCAATGAGAGTAGCAGCAACAGTAGAAGAAGACATCCGGCATCAAGTGAAAACATTTACAGTTTAATATAAAAGATGACGTTTGTTATCATTCCCAATAAACACAGCACTGACCCATTTCAGAATAAAGGCCCAATAACAGTTCAACGGTAAGCAAAATGATATTGACTGCTATATTATAACTGCAGTTTTTCTAAGTGCTCACGGTGGCCTTGAGGGCCACACAGAACCTTTCATTAAATGACTTCCGTGCATCCCATGACGCGGACGTCATGGCGCGTCACGTGCTTCCGGTTGCTACGGTCACTTAAAAAAACTTGCTGTTTAATTTTATTTTCAACACGAACCCGGTCTCCTGGGTGAAAGTACATTACTTCCGGCTTTTTGCCGCATTGACACGGCTTTTTGATGCCATAACATCAACGAACACTAGAGGGAGACGTCTCACAATAAAACGTCCATACACGACCGCTTGCTTAACTTCAAAACGTAACTACAGGTCATAACAAGCTCTCTGTACAAACGACCTATGAGGACGTTTTTTGGAGGACAGGCTGTTGTGGTGACACAATTCCGCTTCGACTCCGCTGTACCGTTATCGAAGCTGTCTGTAAATTCAGCGTAAACCCCTCATGGATACAAGAAGTGTATAAAGTGCAGTAGAGGCTTTTGTCTTGTTCAGTTGGGAGGGCGCAGCAGCCACATGGAGGCTTTCATATGTGTGAGAGACTATCTTCGAACATATGTGAATTTCAATTTATGTTCATATACTGTATGCTTAATATTGTTCTGTGATCACTGATATGAAAAGACAGTTGTCTGCATCACAATCCATTATCCAAACAACTGCTGTTGTGTTCTTCTACGACTATAATCCATTTAGTGTTGTTATTTTGACCAGTGTGGTGAAACACACTGTGGTGTTGTTGTACACTGATATGCAGAGATGTTGAGCTTTTCCTCAGTTGTTGGGAAAATAACAAACTCGTGAAAAAATTTGAGACTAAAAGTCAAACCGATAAGGTTACTTTGTGATTCTTTGTTTCTGTACTCTGGAATTTAACAGCCAAGAAAAGCAAGCTCAGATGTGTTTGCCTGTTTTACATGATTATAAGAAAATTTGAATGGAAGTAGAATATTGGGCTGAGGCATTATTCAAAATATTACTAGATAAGACTATTACTGAGTTAGTATTGCTGCTATCCTTTGCTGCGTTTCACCGTGTGGCACCCATATTACACAAGAGAGAAATGGAGAACTCATCTGAGATTGTGTCTTTTGTGCTGGCTGCCTATGGTAACATTGGAGAGTTAAAGTACCTGTATTTCAGCATAATGCTGTTATGGTACCTCTCCATATGTGTAGCCAACACAGTTCTTATTGTGGTCATATATGTGGACAGAAGGTTGCATGAGCCGATGTATATATTATTATGTAATTTATTTGTGAATGAAATAGGTGGCAGCACATCAATTTATCCTCTTTTGCTCTCGCAGATGTTTTCAGATACCCATGAAGTGACTCTGCCATGGTGTTTTCTGCAGATGTGTTGTATTTACACATCTGCTTCTGTTGAGTTTTGCAGTTTAGCAGCCATGGCCTACGACAGATACGTCTCTATCTGTTATCCTTTACACTACAGTGTCATTATGAACACAGGGAGAGTAGCTATCATCATTCTGATTATATGGATGTATTCATTTGTTAACTTTATATTCTCATTTTCATTCGTCATCCGTTTGACATTTTGTGGAAATGTCATCGACAAAGTGTTTTGTGACCACCACCTAATAATTAAACTTGCATGTTCAGTTTCAATACTTAACAGCATATCTGACCTTCTTTTTGCCTTTGTGACTATGGTTATCCCATTTGGTCTCATTTCAGTCTCCTACATGAGGATTTTGGCTGTTTGTCTGAATACATCTAAAGAAAACAAGCAGAAAGCCATCAGCACGTGCACGCCTCAGATTGTCTCCCTGTCAAACATGTTTGTCGGCTGCATTTTTCACTTTGTGGATTCCAGGTTTGATACGGCCCACGTACCGGATAAAGTGCGCATTATTTTATCTGTGTATCTCCTCATTTGCCAACCAATGATCACCCCCTTTATGTATGGATTTAACCTCCCAAAAATAAGACAATCATGTAAAAAAATTATGTTTGATAGAAAATAAATATTTGTTTTCATGTTACAAGAGACTTTTTAAAGCAACCTGCCACTGTGGCTGATGGATTCCAAAATCCACCAGCCACTCAATACAATACCATTGTGAGTGAAGCAAATCTAGCAGCCACATATTTTACCAGCATTTGGCTGGTGGCTGGTGCTAATTTCCAACCCTTACAGTAATATATCGATTGCAATGCTTTGTCACTTTTAATGCCCACACAAAAAGGCCTACAACCTCAACACCTACAAACCAGTTTAGATGCATGATATGGTTCCTGAAATTTGAGAAAATCGGTTATGATTTAAGGTGATTGAGTGAGGATAAAATAAAATATTTGTTATCCTCTTAACCTCTTATAGAGGGTGTTCAGGGGTAGATAAAAGGTCAACAGTAGATTCCACATAGAAGTGGTAGCCTATACATCATCTAAAAGCTGGAAACCTGAAGATTAATTTGAGATGCAGCTCAGCACTGTGTGCTGAGTTGTTTTAGTCATAAATAAAACATTAATGAATCAATAAATTAATTAATTCAAATAAATTGTGAAAGTGTATAAGAGCTTAGAACATCACAATAAGAGTATATGATGGCCATTCCCATGCTCACTTGTGTCTCATATATTGTTTCAGCAATTTTTGGGTTGATAAAAAATGTTTCCACATTTGATGCAACAACTAGGCTAACTATTTTTGACCATTCAAAAATTGATTTTTAAATAATCAAAATACCACATTAAGATAACAAGACATTGAGGGACTCCATAGAAAAAGTCATGCTGTGATTTGGTATTAAAAAGAAATTTGACATTTGGAGATTTCTGTAAGAATAAAGGATGGTGAGCACTTCTGTTCTGGAAATTGCTCAGAAACTCCCTTGTTGTCAATATACCTAGGACAGCTATACATCCCCTGAATGCCTTGTCTCAAGTTTAATATGGTTGTAAAGTTTCAAATACTATGGGGACTAGCATCATCACACATGAATCAGGCTCATTGAATCCGCAAGAGTCTCGGCTTTCTAGTCAATGTATGCAATTCAAGACTGTTTAGGAACCCCAGTATGCAGAAATATTCAAATACACCATTTTAGAATAGGTGAAAATAACACATACTGCATGCAAAAAAAACTGCATGGTTTTGCCCAAAACTGCATGAGATAGCTGTCATAAAGTGTGCATGTCTGTAAAAGACTCGTTGGGTACTCATAACCTATTTTCATTCAGATATGTTGAGGTCAGAGGTCAAGGGACCCATTTGAAAATGACCATCACAGTTTTCTCCTCGCCAGAATTTAGCCTAGCTTTATTTAGCCCTCCCCCACTAACTGATTACAGGTGTAAACTTGTGATTTGATGCTCTGGTTTTTTTTACATCATCATTAAAGTTTTTGAGGAAACAACACAATGCAAGGCAAGCATTTGCTGTTTCGCAAACTGAAACCGTTTTTTGAAGAATGGAGAAAAACTGTAGATAGGCCTAATGTAAAACTAATATAGCAGCATGATTAATCTACTGCATCATGTAGTTATAGCTTTGGCCATCAGAGGGCAGTATATGACCAGATTTTACACAGTCTGTTTCCAGCAAGCTTTGGGGAGTACAATTTAACTGGCCTGCAGAAAAAAGTTTGGAGAAAGTTGTGTGAAGCCCTTTGTGGCTCCAGAGAGAGAAGAAGCGTTAAGTCTGATACTTTTGGCAGGGGTTGGCAGAGTAGGGGTTAAAGACTACACATTTGAAAATCAAAATAAATCTGGGGTTGTCAAGTTAGAAAGAAGTGAGCTTACCACATCTCTGCAGCCTGGCATCACCATGCAAGAGTAAATGAAACATAAAACATGCAGCAGATAGGGCTGGCTGGTTCCTCTGCAGTCCGTTCCTCATCACGCTGCTCGAGGCTACATAAGCTCGAGGCTACCATGCATGATGCATGGCCGCTATCGGTCGTGTCTGGAAGATAACCCTAGATTTACGAAAACCATGGCGAAAGGGCAAAAACTCTCGCGATACTCACTTCCCAACGACCTAACCCTAACCTTAACAATCTCGCGAGACTTTAGTAAATGTAGGGGTATCTTATAGCCACGACCACTCGACTCTTTGGTCATGTGTCTACAAGGTAATCATAGATTTGCTGAAGTCTCGCGAGATGGGTAATGAAATCATCTGTTCTCAGCTGATATAAATTATTGGCATAATTATGAATCTCTAATGCATCTGTATGAAACTCATTTGCAAAACTCTTCAATCAGCAATCAGTCAGGAACGAATGGACTAAATGTGAAGCTCTGAGTAGGCTATTTAAACTCTTTATTTTGTTTTTGGGATATTTCCACCTATACATTTCCTTTGATTGCTTTTATGTTTAGCCTATTTTATTTTTATTTGCAGAATTCAGCATTCCTGAGTTTGAAACGTATGGAAACAATACTAGGTCAAAACCTGTGTATGGCTGTTGCAGTCTGTCCAAAAATGATAACATGGGAAAAATTTGACACAGTAGCTTACAATACAGTACAAACTTTTGTCTATTTTTGTTCTAATTATTTAAGTTTATTTGTATAGCACCTTTAAAGAGCAGATGTCACAAAGTACTTCACAATAAAATGGCAAGTAAATTACAAGGCAAAAACAGGCATACAGAAATACATGCATCAAGCATATGTGTGTGTGTGTGTGTGTGTGTGTGTGTGTGTGTGTGTGTGTATAGGCATAGGCATAGCACAAATTTCATATTGATAGCTGTATTTCGTATTTTGTCGTCCATTGAATGAATATAATTCATTTGACCAGAAGTTGTTTGCTTTTGTTGCACATGTTTAATGCTTTGTGAGTGTTAGAGCATTTTGCAAACATTTTGACCAGAGACTTTCAGTTTAAGCCTGTGTGGGAACTGTTTTGTAACTTCTGAATGGACAAATGTCTTCAAGCTAATGAGTAAAAACTTGAATGGTTAAGGTTAGATGGGTCTGGTTAATACATGGTTAGCCAAATTAGTCTCTTTTTGCCGATTTTCTTAAATCTAGGGTTACGTTCTAGACACAACCTGTATGTTTTCAATTGACCGTCAGCGGTCTGAATTGCATTGTGGGGAATGTAGGCTAAAAAAAGGCGATATCTCTGGATCTGCTGCATCAATTTTGATACTTTTTTTAACTGTCCATTGTGAGCCTGAGTACTCTTTTAAGTTTTATTTCAAGGGTTACAGTTGTAGGTCAGTCAGAATTAATCAGCATCATAATCCATCAGCTGTCTCCACCCCCAAAGAGCCCAGCTAGGTTTCTAAATTAATAAATAGTAAATTGAAGCTCAGCAGAAATGAAGCACTTGCTGGATTAGCTGAGAAACCACTGATACAAAAGTTAACCATCACTGCAGTACTCATTTACATCACCACATGGTGCTGTTGCATTTTGATTATACAAAACTGGATCATATGTGGTGCAGTCTATGGAGCAGAGTATCAACGACTGGTAATTAATATTAGCAAATGTAACTTTTGCGTATCCCCCTCAGTATATTATTGAGGTGCTGTTCCCTCATTAGATTTGTACATCAGTAAAACCACAGTTAAACAGCAGCATCCCCTCTAGTCAACATCAACAGAGATGTCTCCTCTTGTTCATAATTAAACATGTGTGTACTTATATTTGTCTGTCTGTAGAGGACACTACAGTATCACAAATTAATGCAATATGTTCAGAAAATTAGCAGATGTGTATCAGAATACAAAAAACAACTCCTGTTGTTTAATGCTGGTATATTTAATGTATTTACAACATGTTGGTATGCTCGACCTTCATCAAGCAACAGATGTTTGGCAGGTAAACAGCATCACTCTTAATTTAAGAACTATTCTCAGAGTTGTTTCTCTGTTGGGGGGGTGGTTTTAGTGAACAATAGTAACAGACCCAGCATTAAGTTACACAAAATGCACTGTATTCACATTTACACAGAATAACTTTGTATGATTAAAGCTGCCCACGGTGTTGTATTTAATAGCACCAAAAAAACTGAGTAAAAGTCCTTGTCTGTGCACACATACCTGGCCAATAAAGTTGATTCTGAAAACAGTGCAATGAAGTTATTATCAACAACAATTAGGATTGTACTAAGGCTTTTGTTGTCCACTTATTGGCCAAATGTCCTGCTAAGCAGTATCACAACGTTGCCTGTGTCACTGCTAATGTCTACGAAGTCATGTGTCCTGCCCATGAATGAAAAGTATTTTCACTGGCGTGCCATGAGGTTTAGGTGGCAAGTGAAAGCAATAAGGGCCAAACTTGGTTTAGGTGGTGCATTATTTAACAATAAATACCATGCATATGTTGGCAAAACAATCTGGACTCAAGGTCTACTTACTCTGAGATTGAGATTGTTTTGTCAACTGCTGTTTCGAAGGTCACGCACATTGACTGTGTAGTTCACATAAGTTCACCTCTAAACACAAACCACAGGGATCAATGCATTACAAACCTTATCGATTTTATTCAAACTGTACACATACAACAGCCTTATCTCATTTAAAAAAACAAGTAAAAAAAGACAAAAATGAGTATCCCCATAAATACAATATGCCTTTAAAAACAGAGTCTGTGTTTACTTGGTAGGTTGCATATGTTCCAATAAAAAAACCCACACACACTCATATTCCTTCTGAAAACTTAGTACAAGACAAATACATTAATCTGGCATTATTGACACGGAAATTACACAGAATAGGCTTGCCTCATTAGGTTAAAACTTTGACGAGAAATGACTTGTGTGTAATGGAGTGCTGACCTGTTTCCTAACTCAATCCTAAATACTAATTTTAACCAGGGCTTGAGGTATGCAGTACATTCACATGGGAAATGTGACACTTCTTGTATACACACTTTAACAGTATACTGGTACTTAGTCTATATGTTCTAGTATTAGTACGTGTGGATTCAGGACACAGCTTTAGAGATTAAAAATAACTAGAATACCGGGTCATAATAAAGTCATAATGTTGTGAGTTTACTCTCATTGCTGCAGGGTGTTTCCATTTATCATTTACATGTGATGTATGTCGAGAGAAGATCTGCTGTATGACAAGAAACAAAACCTTCTGACAAACATATGCTACCTTGCAGCTGACTCAGTCAGTAAAAAAAAACACATGCTTTTCTGCTCAGGTTTCCCCCACAAGATCTCCTACTGATATTATTATTTTGTCAGAGAAATAAACTGCTAATTCAGATCAAATAGCCAGCATGCAACAGACAATTACCAATGGGACTAAATCACTGGTTACTGTGTCACGATGATGTATTGTTAAGTGAGGGCATTATTATTCAAAATTCAGTGTTTTCTCACTTGAATTAAGAGTGTTGAGTTTCCACCGAAATTTCAAAAACGACTTAGGTTTCAGAAAATAAACGAACAGTACTGAAATACACTTTTGGGCTGTGTTATTTTAATGATAGGAGCATTTAGTTGCCAGATTTCCTTCTATTGTATTATTTCCAATTGTTATTAAAATATTATTATTATGACCTGGTTGCTATGTGGGTGTTCAATTTTATTTGTTGTAATAAAATTGCTGCATTGCCTCCAGTGATTCGGTCCCAGATAAAAAACACTGCACAGTCCGTCTCCACTGCTCTTTCCAAATAAAAACAATATATATCCCACAGGGTTGTGACCTTTGACCTACTTCCTGGTGTTTCCGTGATTTAGACCATAAGTCCTGTTTCCAGACGCAGAGAAAATAAATGCAGTTTCTCTGTGTTTTAAGGCCTGTGTAAGGTATAGCCTCAACAACACTAAAATAATGACTCATTAAAAACTCAAATGTTCAGTCTGCTTGTGAAAAAAACAAAACATGTAACACTTCAGGTGATATCATAAGGGATTAAAGCAGATTCAGTTACACTGGGTGGGTAGAATACAGGCGTGAATGTGTACAGTCATCTTTATCCAGGATAAAATAGCATCAAAAATCCTGAGCAACCATTTCCACTCGGCATGGATTAAACCTGGATCCTCGAAATGGTGCTTTGGATGTCTTAAAAGCTTAAAAGTCTCTTTTTGATGGGGGATCCAACAGTTGAGAGACCACACACAGAGACAAACAATGAGCTGTTGTGTCTTCATTGCAGAGAGTAGAGGCTGGTGTGTGTGTGTGTGTGTGTGTGTGTGTGTGAGAGTGAGTGTGTGTGTGTGTGTGTGTGTGTGTGTGTGTGTGTGTGTGTGTGTGTGTGTGTGTGTGTGTGTGTG
>JAOVVB010096519.1:0-27472 GCA_028570985.1 Heterobranchus longifilis | reverse complement strand
TTTTCGTGGAGGTGCTCGACTGAAACAGGTTCCCTTCCAACACTATCTTGCAGAGGCACCGTCGGGGCGTGGCGCCGTCCAGGACGATTGTGATTGGTTTAAGCAAATACAAACAGGCCAGAGAGTTTTTTTTCACTATCCAGGAGTGAAAGCGCACTGGATCCAGATAGGTCTGGCTACGCGAGACTAGCAACGGGTGCTCAAGTTAGCAAGTGGACTGGCGTGCGGTTCAGTCGGTATGGTGAGCTGTAAGACCGAAGACCCGCCTGTAGGTTCCCAGTTAGCTACAACAGCAACAAAGACGAGGACTGTGGGTCGGTGGGCCTCACGCACCGCGGTGTCGGGTTTGTGAAAAACACACCCAACATGCACATTCGACCGCGTTCACCAGGATGAAGAAAAACAAACTGAAGCATAAGATAAGATCAAACTGAAGCAATTGGCATTGACATGCAGCCAAGGTGGGACTAATTGTAAGACGTCTGTCACTGCACAAGTTTTATTTTTATTCTATTTAGAAATGTTTTTGAGATTTATAGCTGTTGTGAGCTGTTGCTGTTTGTTCAGTGAATACTGAAGGCTCTGGTGACACTTACTGACACAGAGTGTATTGCTGCACTTTCTCATCCTAATCTACTGCATGCTACTGTGGTAAAATGAGTCATGTATGTTATTGAATAAGTAAGTCAGTCGTTTCTTGCCTGTAATATAAGTTAAGGAATCGTTTTATATGCTTCATGTGTTTTACTGTGTTTATGGGAAGATTATAGTCATTATAGTTCAAATTCAGGGTGCAGTGTCAAGCAGTAGTCAGTAGGTGTCAGTGTCGCTCCACGAACAGCGCAGATGCAGCTAGAGTCACACGGAAGTCTCGCGAGAGCACGTCAGATAACGAGAATCTATGTGTACAACGTACAAGAAGAAGCGCTGTGTAGCGATGTCAACATAAAATCATTATTTGCGTTTTTGCAGGTAAGCTGGTGATGTTAGTTAGGTCTCCTGGGCTAGAATAATGTTATACTGTACTGCGGTAACACCGCGTTACGTTCTGTTTTGTGTATTAGTGACTGTATAAAGTGTGTAATGGTAAGCTAGCCAGTTAGCAGTTAGCAGCTAATGTGTCGACTGCATGGTCGACGGCCGCCATTGTCCTACACTACACGCTAGTAGGACCTCGAGCGCGATCCTTGACAATGAGCCCTCATTTGAGGGACCCCCCCCTTCCCCATCGCTCATATTAGCATTTTGATAAGATAGTTCATGAAAAATCATGGTGTTGTATGTGTAAAGAGTATATGTATTCAACTGTATGTAATATTACCATAGGACGACTTTGAGAGGTGTTATTTTGAGTTCATAACCCATAACATTCTGTGTAAGTTAGCTACAACAATACAAGAAGAAACCAATGTGTAGCGAGGTCAACCTAAAATCATATTACTTGAATTATTTTTTTTTTGCTGAAAATCTCTTTAAATGTGTAGCACCAGACTGAACCTAAGTGAATCCTGACTGCATACCGCTACACTGTATCTGGTATTATTTATACCTGATTAGCTTCAGTTCAAATATGAGCTTTTGTGACCAAAAGGCTATGGGGGCTCTTAATGTGACAAATAACATATTTTTAATGTATATTAGACTAGGCCGACACACACCTCACAAAGTGATTGTGTATTAAAATGTGAATGCAAGTATTTTAATATTTTTTTTCTTAAATGTAACTGAGAACCCTGAAGGTACCCTGTAGCAACAAATTAAGCTTTCTGTCCATCAGGAAACTCTGTAAATCACAGAGTTCAGGCAGAGCAGCTGGAGGAAAACCAGAAAACATTTTCTTAATAAAATATGATACAGTTTCACCAAAATCAGTGACATAGTGCCGTAAAGCATTGCACACACTTCTCCCGGGAGATTGTACCCACTTGCCAAAGTTACATAGTGCATGAACAGGTGTTTGGGGTGCAGAGTGAGAATGGCATAGGCACCATCCTCCCTATTAAAACGATTTTGGGTATTGTAAGGTGAAATGGTTACATAATGTTGGTTTAACATGTCAGTTATGTCTCCTTCTCTGACTGCATGTTCTGCTCACTCTGTGCCCGTAGGTTTCTCCAGGACCTGGAGCACAGGCTGGAGGAAGACATTCTGCGTTTTGATGTGTGCGACATCGTCCTGGAACACTGCCCGGCTCTGCGAAGGGTTTATTTACCTTATGTAACCAACCAGGCGTACCAGGAGCAAACGTACCAGCGTTTGCTGTGAGTAACTGCATTTATCACATATATAACATATCAGGTGTTTAAGACATGTATCTAAATGTATCAAGGCACCATCTCTGTGCAATCTGTAGTGCATAAAATGTAATCGTTTTATTTCCTCTAAGGGTGTTCAGGTGTTATTTTACACCTGCATGACTTAACTTGCAGATGGTTCATCGAGAGGAGGCTGAACATTTTTTTCTCGCGCTGGAATTTTACACCCACTTTCACTAAAAGTCATTAAAGTGTTTCTCTAAATGTACCCGTCTTGTCCTCTCAGGCACGAGAACCCTCGCTTCCCCGGCATCCTGGCTCGTTTGGAGGAGGACCCCATCTGCCAAAGACTTCCTCTGACCTCTTTTCTAATCCTCCCGTTTCAGAGGATCACACGGCTTAAAATGCTGGTGGAGGTACACGATTAAACATTCACTACAGAATTCATGTTCGCACTTGAAACCCAATTACATGAAACTGCAAATGGGGTAAAAATTTGGACCGGATAAGCAATTTGCTGCAGCAGGTTTTTTCCCCACACAGTGCATAACAAGAGTATTGTTGACTCTTTTTGGCATGTCTTCAAAAAACATCTTTATTTTTCAGAACATCTTAAAGAGGACGACACCAGGCTCCCGAGATGAGGACACTGCCACGAAAGCTTTCAATGAGCTAAAAAAGGTGGTGATTACCATCTCTAATAGCCAGTTGGATGAGTACCAGTATTATCAGTGGTGAGGCACAGCAGTAATAACCATGTTGGTATGTGTCTTGTTAGATCATCAAAGAATGTAACTCCAGTGTGCAGTCGATGAAGAGGATGGAGGAACTTATTCACCTCAATAAGAAAATCAATTTTGAGGGAAAGGTGACTGAAGTCTTTATGAATTATTCATTGTCTTTCTTTTTTATCTGCATTGTTGAAGTTGAAATTTTTCCATGTTTCCTCCCCTAGAGTTTCAAAGTGGTATTATTGTTGCTGCCGTAAAGACAACCGGATCGATTTCCATTTTCCTCAAAGCCTAGCAACTACCAATAGGCTAACACAGGACTCACCGCATTTGTTTCAAAATTTCCTTGAAAAAACGAGAACATGATCCTGTTCAAATCGATCCAAAATAAGAACCTTAATAACTAGAGACTTCATTGTTTTTGCTGCAGAAAGCCAAGGCTTCTGTCTATCAAGCCAGTGTGTTGTACTCTGTTAATGATGTCATCACATCATGTGACGTGCGGTCCAAAACGGGCTGACGACCCGCGGTGGCGCCAGTGTATTCCCCTATAAAAGAAACCATAATAGCTAGAGACTTCATTCTTTTTTTGCTATAGTTAAGGTGTGTGTGGCAAATGTCTTAGCATTCATAAGAGCATATCTCAAAAACAAAAAAAAAATGTACATAGTTCAAATAACTTATGGATTGTTAAGAGATACTTAGTTAATGTTTCTATATTCAGGAATCTTTTGGATCAGTATGTTTTGTGTGTTTATTTAGTAAAATGTGATGAAAAACCAGGTCAGTTTTTTGTAATCCTTTTTATTTATGACCCAATTTCATTACTTTAAATCAGTTATTTCAAGATACTCCAAGAAATGCCATCACAATAAGCAAAAATACCAATGTAGGCACTGGCGGACCATTTCTACTGCAGAGTTAAAGCAAACGCCTTTTGCAATGTTTCTTATTCCGCAACGTATTTCCTTTCGTTGTAGATCTTTCCTCTGATCTCTCAGTCCCGCTGGCTGGTGAAACACGGTGAACTCCTGGAAGTGGACACTCAGACGATGAGTATTTCTGGATCAAAGTTCAAGTTGCCCACCAAGCCGGTGTACCTCCACCTGTTCAATGACTGTCTGCTGCTGTCCAGGAGGAAAGAGTGAGTATATGCAGCCCATACAAAGAACTCAAATATTGAACTGATTGATGGCTCATGATGTGCAACAAGTGACATTTAGAAAACGTGTTAAATGTAAGTTAAAGTCTATCCATCCCTCCAAACTGAACGCGCAGCAATCCCTTCCCAACGCAACAACACTAATGAATGGGGAACAAAATTCACTGTTCTTATTTTGTGCAAAAATGCATACTTAAGATGAATTTTACACCAGGCCCCCTCAGCACACTTACAAACCCCTAAAGGCTGGTTCAGACTACATGATATCAGTATAGGCCGACGTGGCTGTCGTGGGGTGTCGGCTCAGATCGTGAACGACAATGGCCGTCGGCTGCTTCAGTTGATCGTTTTATCTCGTGCAGTGTGTCATAATAAACGACAACGCACACCGCGTCTGGGAGGCCTCACGATGTCCAGACATACATTTTAATTTTTATCCCACAGCGTGTTTCGTCACAGCTGTGACTTTGTCCAATAGGAACACAGTGCGCTCTGCGCAGCACAATTGTAAAGACGGCGAAGCAAAAGAGGAGCTAAGTTGTTGGTGCTGTGAGGTGGAATTGTTAATTGGAAGAACATTTTGTGTTATGGCAACAACACCCCTGCCTTTTTTATGTTTCCTCGCGGGACTACCACGACAGAGTAAAAAAAGAAAATGGCAGCAGAACTTCAGCAACCCGTAGGCTACGTTATAGGCTACTGTCATTCATCGGGTAGATAAACATACCGCTGGAGAGGGTACCAGCTTTATTTCAGATACAGGCCTTTATTTCTAATTTCCTCTGTTAAATAAGTATATTTACTGTTGAATTAGCTCCTGTTTTTCCTGTTAAATTTACAGCATTATGCCGTAATTTCAAACTCAACACTTCCTGTATCCCTTTGAAATTAAAAGCCCGTTTCAGTGGAGAGAATACCTCAATTTTCTGAAAAGGCTTTTATTGTGAAAAATGTATTTAAATAAATTCGGGCGAATTAATTACATATAAAATCAATGTAAAGTCGCGATAAGACGCGAGATCCAGTCGGGCGACGCGAATGACGCTCATTCGCTTGAGTTGAAAAATCGGAACTTCTGCGGCGAACGACGCAAGTAATCGTGAAAATGAAGTCAAAACAAAAGATTACAGGATCCAAACTTAAATTTATGAGTCTATAATCGCCTAATCTGACATAATGACTATTGTAACAGACAAAAAATATTGTGTAGTCTGAACCAGGCATTAGAATTTCTTGAGGACAGCCCTACTCGATATATGATTTAATCACGATACGATTCCATTGAAAGGCAATCAATTAATAAATTATCAATTATCGCCGAGCCCTGGATCAAACCGCCAACCCTGCAATCAGGGAGCCTCCTACCTCCTGAGCCACAGCCGCCCGATGTAAGTAATAAGTGAGTGGCTCATTACTCTGAATACATTTGGACAGAAACATAACTGAACATTTTTTGCACTAAAAATCATCTTAATGGGACTGACTGCATCAGACAAATGCAGCAAAGGTCTATCCATAAAACTATGCATATAGAGTTGTATCCTAACTAGACTGGGACATTATTAGGAGGTTGTCTCGTACCAAATGTCGGAGCATCTTGAAACAAGACAGGAATGTGAACTATTCCAATGGGCCATAGTTCACTGGTTCAAATCTGGCTGCCAGGCAGCAGTGATGAGAATCTGCAGAGTAATTTGTAGTCTGAGTCAGGGCATTAGTCCCATTTTCAAATGGAATACTCGCTGCCGTTCATCCGTACACTCGGAGAACCCCAGACTTTTGTAATGAGGCGATAATGGAAAAGGAACCGGGTGAATCTCCCTCTCTTTCTAAACTCCCTCCCCCACCATCTCCCATGCACATGTAGACAATTCTAGTTATATAGCGCTTTCCCATTTCACCAACACTAGGCTGCTGGAATTATCTCATGTTGGCTGAGAAAGGAAAGTGACAGAGTAGAAGACGGTGAGGAGGGAGGTCAGAGATGGATGGATGCGTTGGTCTTGGAAGGAGATATAAATGAAGAGGCAGACGGCGGGAGAGAGAAAGACCCGTCATCCGGCGCGGTTACGGCCCACAGAATGACAGCACAGTCTGTGTGTGTGTTATTTGTGTCTTTGTGCACGTGTGCGGTTTGTTTGGGTGTGCAGGTGGATGAGTAACGGAAAAAGCACAGCCCTCTCCGTCTGCACGCGTCGTCAATATCGTCGCGGTGGACAGAGTTAATTGCAATATGTCAGCGATAACGAATGCATAGGTAACGCCACGCATACAGAGGTCTGACAACTGCATAACTACAGTGAATGGACACTGCCATTGCCTTGGGAGAAATACAGATGTGTAGTAATTATGTCACCGGTTTAGTGATGAGGTGGGTCTCACTCACCTTACTTAATTAGACAAATCGCCTGCCGGCATTAATGATGGAGGTGGAGGTCAAGGGCATTTGATTGATTGAAGTTGGCTGGGCTGTAGGTGTTATGGATCAAATCTTTCTGCAGGTGTTATTTTATATTGCAAGAGCAATACACAGTAGTTCTGTTGTAAATTCAATTGAAAAACAGTTTCTAGATCAAGTAATCACATTGAAATTGCTGTTTTGGGTGATTTAGATCAGAGGTTCTCAAAATCTTTCAGCCAAGGACCCCTTAAATCCCTTGGAATAATTTGACGTAGCCTATTTTTTTTACACTTATATAGACTTAGTTATGTGAAAGAACAACACAGGAGAAATGTATTAGAAAGATATTAGACATGTATTAAACATATCTGCAGATTCTAAGAGTTATAGATCGGAGCGCAATCTATGAACTATTATAGATTTAAAAATTGTAATATTATTAATTGAACTATGAGGCCTTTGGTAGAAAAATAATGAATGAATCTGATTACCATGGACCCCTGGGGGTCTCCGGACCTCACTTTGAGAATCACTGATTTAGATGAATTAAAAGGTAAAACCAAACCAAGGTACAATATGTCATTGATGAAACTTGTTAACGGGTCCATAGATTCCTAATTTCCTAGAAAGTTCCCTGGAAATAACTAAATTTACTAAAACAGCAGTCTCAGGACTTTTCCCTGTAATTACTGTAGGTAAGTTCTAGTAAGTTCTTTAAGTTTAACTTACTAACGTTTAAACTGCTTATTGATTTGCAATCTTTTTTTTTCTGCGATCGCCTGATAAAACCAGAGATATTGACACTTTCTATCAGTTGACTCATTTTTAGCATCTCATGTAGGATTGTAACTTTCATCTTTGATTAATCTAATGATTAGTTTTTCAATTAATCGAGTCACTGTTTTGTGATAAAATGCCATGGAAATTGTGTACGCAACACAAATGATCAGAGCCAAGGTCACATCTTCTAGTTGCTAATTACCTCCTATACCAACAATCCAAAACCAAAAGACATTACATTTACAATCATATCAAATAAACAGAAAATGTTCTGTCCATCAATGAATTAATTAACTCTTGTTTCAGCTCTAGTCATATATACAGTATATTGTAATATCGCCCAACCCTACTGGTCCTCACATCTTGCATGAATACTCTGCGCAGGTACACAAGTTTGTCTGTGGTGGGAACACAGATGCAGGCGACAGATGTTATCCATACCTGCAACCCACAATCTGTCTGTGATGACATCTCTATTTCAGAGACAATCAGGCAAAGGTGGAGAAAAAAAAAAGAAGTTAAGTCACGATCAAGCATTCCCTCCACGGATGTCTGCTGAATCCCGCAGAATGGAGCAAAGCTAAACTGTCTCAATCACGTTGATGTGGACTTAATGAACGGCTTTAAATTCGTCTGCCAATCACGCCGCCTTAAGACCCTGAATCCTCGGCCTGAAGGACTCTACCTGCGCATATCTCGGGGTAACTACATCAAAAGTTGATGGCGGAGCGGCCTGCGGTGGCTCATTGGTATGAGCATGGGGGTGTGTTCAGCTGCATTAAGCCCCGGCAAGTTCATTAAGCAGCATGAGAGGGGAAGGACGAACAGTGGCGCAGATAGACTGCCTTGATCAATGTAGATGAATGTTCTGCACTGCTGCATGAGAGGCCACAGGGATAAAGTGTGAAGTGAATTAATGTATGTGCATTAAAGGCGTACATGTAAGTGTATGTGTGGGCCGCGTGAAGAGAGCGAACGAGGGAACGTGGAGACAGAATTCGAGTGAAGAAGTCGAGAGTGTGAGTGCAATAATAAGGAATGGATACAAACGCATACGCACAGAAAGTGTGAATCTCAAAAGGTATCTGTGTGAGGAAAAGCAAATTTAAAATCTGTCAAAATGACAGGCTAGAATACATACCATTGAGAAATATGCTCCCTTAAAGTAAGAGCACTTTTAACATCTATAGTAGACCCGGTGCAATTCAGGGGTGAAGTTGCAACATTGTTGCAGTTTTTCAACTTTCATTTTTATTGTCTTTTCAGCTTCGGTTAGCGTTCACACTGCACTTTGTCACACGGGAGAAACGGTCGCTCGTCTATTGGACAGAATATCCGAGTGAAACTCGTCAACACTCCCCTCGGAAACAATGGAGCAAATGAATGCGTTCTTGGGTTTTGTGGTTTTGCTTTGATGTTTCTATCAATCAAATATCTTAGAAGAAGGCGAACAATATGAGCAGCTGACAAAACAGTGAGCATTTCATTCTTTGCATGAGATGAGTGTACTGAAGGAGAAGGCGAGCCCTGATGACAGAGAGAGAGAGATTATGATGTGTTTTCCTTGTTGCACATAAACAGGATGCCCCCAGGGTTCTCCAAGTTAAGACTTTTTAAGACCTTTTTAATACCACTTAGGATCAAATTTAGTGCCAACTTCACGGACATACAGGCGAAAGTATGAAGGAAAGTCAGTATGGATTTAAGCCTGAGAAAATGAGTATTTACCAAGTAGCCTACTTGAATGTAATGTACAGTACTGTTGTATAACATCCAAGTCACACCAAACAGTACATTGTAACATCTCATACACACACAAAACATGTATTTATGATGTTACGGTATTTATTTATATATCCTATGGAAGGACAAGAAGACCTTTGTGAATGAAATTCAATAATGTGTAAAATAAATACTTTTAAGGCCTTATTTTGAAAATATTAAATTCAAAGACCCCGTGGGTACCCTGATAAAACATAATAAGTTATGGATTTGAAAGTTATAATATGTTAACTCATAAGTCCATTAACTGTGTGCCAGATTGGATTAACTTAAATTGCAAATAAACTAGTAGATTTTACCTTTTAGTTACACCTAATTAAAGAATGTATTTTCTAATTAAAATAGGTCCACTATAATCATTTACACATTAATTAATCAATTAATGAATAAACATAATGCACATCTTTTAGTTCACTTCTCATATGTGGTTTGGACCGCGTTCTCACCTACAGTGAGCCGAACTTTAGCGCACTTGGAAGCAGACCGAGACCCTATTTTCAGGTGGACCACAGTTCAGTTGTTTAGTCCGCTGCAGAGTTCGAATGAGCTTTCAGACCACCCCAAACGAACGGACTATCCGTCGAAACGCTCCAGGGTTTGGTTAAAACGGAGCCAGCAGCTCAAGTGTACCATTTTTCTACTGTTCTAAGCTGCAATTCCTATTATGATGGCTACCAATTTGAGTTTTGGACTGCTGCTGAGACGCCGCCCGGTACTTTTCTCTGATCTGATAAGCGCAGCTCCACAAACAGCCAGGAAACACAACACAGATAGCAAACTGCAGACGGCTCTTTATCATCCAGGCGACAATGACGGCCGCTGTGATGATGTGTGAGGAGGAACTTCACTCATTTTAGTAGAAAGTAAGAGACAGAAGGAGAGAGAGAGAGAGACGGGGGGAGAAAAACACCTGTTCTGTCTGTCTCCTAGCCTGCCTGCCTGCCTATATGTCCCAAGGCGATATCGTCTCCCTAAATAAGAACACATTGGAAAATGAAGGAGGGTGCTGGGGGAGCCGGGACGCTGCCAGAGGAAAAGAAACGCATCTGAAAGGGTCTATTGTTTCAAATAGAAAACTGCTTCAGCAAATTGAAATGTGTACACAAAAACACAAGAGAGGGAGTGTGTGTGTGTGTGTGTGTGTGCTTACAAAGTGATGTGGGGAAATGAAGGAGGCCCATCCATCCGTCTTTAATATACTTGATTTGTGGCGGAAAAATCTCAAAGACAGATGCTAGAATATCATTTGAATGCATTTGGGTGCTTACTGGCCTGGCAGGCGAGCAAGCTGGCACTTGTTGCTGGCCAGGCAGAGTCCCCCGTCCTGATCTCTACATTGTTTCATTCCACTCTATCAGCCTGCTCCACTGGCAATCTGTTATGTTTTTTTTTTTTTTTGATTTATTGGATTTTCTTTTCTTTTTTTTCTCCACTTTGTTGTTTTGTTTGTCTGTTAGCTTTCTCCCCCCCCCCCGAGGTAGAATGAGCTTAAGGAAGCAGTATTGGGATGCAGAGATTAATATATGAGTAGCCAGCTGTGTCTACCGGTTGTCTTTGCAAGAGTAATGGAAGAATTCCATAAGGACAAAGACTATATGACAGGATGTGAGAGAGAAAACACCTTCTGAGAGAATGATAGATAACAAAGCTACATAATGACACACTGAGAAGGGTACTTTAAAAAATATATTCCACTACAGATTACTGAATACATACCCTAAAATGTCATTTGTAACATATTCCATTAGATTACTCAAATTAATATTCTAAATACATTGGATTACTTTTGGAATACTTCAAAATTGCCTTGCTGAGCTCATTTGTCTGTCTCTTATATTTCCAAAAACACACATCCCTGTCAGTGTCCTGGCTGTGCGTCTCCTCTCACATCGTCGTGTGGCAGGTGCCCTGCGCGCGCGCAAATTGGAAATGTGTGCCTCATATGAATTTTAGAGAAAAATAAAACACCTAGAAAGGCACTCAGAGAGGACAAACCTACGCCAAGGCCATGCCCTATCTCGCAATGTTAACGAAAATGAAAAATAATTTGTCTATCAGCCCGGTGATTTGGATCTGCTCCGTGCCAATACACCCTTCCTCCAAGTTTCATGAAAATTGGGGCAGTAGTTTTTCTGTAAGGCTGCTGACAAACAAACCAAATAAAAAACATAACCTCCTTGGTGGAGGTAATAGAGTAATCCCTTCAGGTAATCTAATTTTAAAGACAGTAATCATAACACCACCAACCCAAGTGCAATTACTCCAAAAAAGATGTGAAAGATGCTAACATACGACGCAGCTGGTCACAGACCTCGGCTACAGAATGGAAGTAATCTGCGGGTTAGCCTGGAAGGATTTTTCAAGTCCTTCCCTAAAGGCTTCGGTGACTTATGAGGTACATAAGAATGGGATTTAATTGTGCAGTGAATTCATTATTGCATTGTTAAATCAATAAATAATGGGAGGTTACAAGAGTGCAGCCTGGGTAAAGTCTTGGTAACAAGTTTGCTGGTGCACAAACAACAGACCGAACATTTGACAGCAGGGAAAACTGCAAACAAAAACATCTGCTATTATTCAATTCCCAGTTGTGGCATATCTTGACCTGATGAAAGAGAAATGAATAAATCATGCTCCATTAAATGTCATTAGGCCTGTTAGCAAAATCTAATTCTACTAAAGTTCAGCGCCGGTTTACAAATTGAATGTAATTGCCCAGAATGCAAATGGTCTGAGCTGTTGTTTGTGTGAATGTGAGACCAAGCAAGAGGAGAGTGCGAGAGAAAGAGAGTGCGAGAGAGTGCGAGAGAGAGAGAGTGCGAGAGAGAGAGAGAGAGAGAGAGAGAGAGAGAGAGAGAGCGCGATAGAGAAAAGAGGAAGAAAAACATAATGTGCGAGTGGAGGAAAAACCTTTAAGCGGCAGCATAATGGGTAACACTTACTCCTCACAGTTTTCATTCAGAAGTCTGAGGGGCTACAACGCCGGGGAATTGTCGATTGTCAAGGCTTTAAAAACTGATGGTTTCATTTCAGGAAAAAAAAACGAGGAGAGATGGGGGAAATGTAATTACCCAGCGAGAGCTGTGTGGGAGTTTTTCTGTTTGATAATTATCCCTTAAAGGCACGCTAAACTTTTCCTTAGCTATCTGTATAAAACTCCACAGAGACATAGAAGTAGGAGTGAGGTCACCCAGCTTTCGGAGGGAACAGGGGGGAGGGGCTGGGGGGGGAAGAGATGAGATAGATGTGAAGGAGAGTAAGGATCAGATAAGTGCTGACTTGTTGGGCAACTGAGAACAAGAAGTACAATTGGAAATAAAACAATACATCACACAGCAGCGCATACTGGAGGACAAGCTATTGCCTTGCTAAGTCGCAAAAAACGCATCAACTTATAATGTGTTCCATAAAAGTAAATGTTGGATTTTTGTGTCTTTTTTCGGGGATGGGGCATCAAAGCATGCAACATTTTGGAAATGGATGACTGAAACATTTGATAGGCCACTTTTCATTTCCCCAGCTCTCTTTACAGTGCCATCTGTCTCTTTTATAGATGTACAAGCACTCGCACACATGCACACCATACACCAATACAGGGGCGTAGCACACAATCCTGGACCCTGTACATAGGCAGTCTCTATGGGCCCCTCCCCGCAGCCACGGCTATTCGTTTTTAGTGTCTTTGTGGGCCCTGTATACTCAATCTGTGTGCCCAGATCTATTCACGACATAACTGCCATGTCCATAAAATTCTCCAGTATGAACTAGTAATTTGAAAGCCGGACCTCATGGCACGGCTGATAATAAAAATGTTGACAAATGGATAAACATTCAAATCGGAATGAAAACAAATATGGAAGGAAAAGTCAGAGAGTCAGGTCTGTTTATGCCAGAAAACACCATCTGAATGTTTTTTAACTATAAAAAAAGCAAAGAAATCCATGTTGACTGTATGGCAGAGAGTTAAGTGCAGAAATCCACAGCAGGCACAAAGTCTCTCCTCATGGGCTCAAAGGGATGTCACATTAACCTGAAGCAACTAGTTTCCATGTCACACCAAAGCTTTTCATCACAGTCGAAGCCACTTCCCCTCGCTCCCAAAATAAGCTAAATAACAATTGCCTTGATTTGTTACTGCTGGCATCTTTAGATCTTAGTCCTGGTAATACCCATTTATCTCGGGGGTATAGTTCAAGTCCCGTGTAAAACCCATGTTGCCTCCCTTGTGCACAGAGTCATCAGCTTAACTTCTTTATCAGCGGCATTAATCTTGGTGATACACTCTTTCTAATTAATGGAGGATTGCCCGGTGCCATAAATATGAGTGGAGGTGGGTGAGGGGGGACTCCCTGTACTGGTGCACACAAATGCACGTACACAAAAACAAAACAATTCCAATACGCTATAGGGGAACATCAACTACATTTGTCCAATTGCTTTCAAATGAAAAAAGAATACATTCATTTCGGCCTAATTAGCCTATCATTGTTAAATATTTTCACTTTCTTACAAAATGTTATTTTTATTAGCCTATATCAGCGTGAACAGACTTAAAAAACAAGAGAAATCCATAAATGGTAAATGGCCTCACTACAATGAAATGGCTACTATGGAGAGCAACATCGTGCATGAATACAATTGGGCTCATTGGGCTCACAAGTCTCAGCTTTCCAGTCATACCCAATTTATTAAATTCCAAGACTGTTTCGGGACCCCAGAATGCAGAAGTATTCAAATACACCATTTTTAGAATAGGCGAAAATAACATATTTATATTGCATGCATAAAACTGCATGTATTTTGCCAAAAACTGCATGGGATTAACATAAAGTGGGCATGTCTGTAAAGGAGACACTCGTGGGTATCCACTGAACCCATTTTCATTAAGAGGTCAAAGATCAAGGGACCCCTTTGAAAATGGCCATGCTAGTTTTTCCCTTGACAAAATTTTGCTTATTTTGGAGCATTATTTAGCCCCTTCCCGACAAGCTAGCATGACATGGTTGGTACCAATGGATGCCTTAGTTGCATCTTAGATGTGTCTAGTTTCATATGATACAAATATCTTAACCCTAGCTTTAAAACTGAGCCTGCTACAACCTCTTAAAGACAGTAATGTAGACCGAGACAAATATCGGTCCCGCGGATCTCTGTGGGCTGGATGGGAAGCTTTGGTGGGCCCTTATGTGGCCCTCTGGCCGCCAGTTGATGAGCACTGGTAGGCCTACACAAAACTACACACACAGAATGACCATGGCCATCCCTCCATAACTCTCCAATACAGACTAATAGGAGACAGTTTAGTTCTAAGGGTCACCCACAGGCCAGAAAAATGACATCTGAGGTGTTATGCGTCTGTGAATGTGTGTGTCATTGTCAGTGCCACTCCGTGTGCGTTTCTCCATTTGCTTGCAGGATGCTGTTCTATTACGCCAGAGAGCCAATTAGCGTCTCTCAGTTTGACACCCTTCTCGTCAGGACCAGCATGCTCATACATGTTAATTGCGGTCTTTAAATGGCCACGGAAAGGTTTCGGCTGCCTCATTACAGGAAGAACATGCAACCGGGGGGGGCTGAAACGGCAAAAAATCTCAGGGCCACCCACCCACTCACCCTTGTCACTACCTCTCAGTCACTCCTTCTTACTCCTTCCCTCCCTCCTTCCTGCCCAGAGTTAGTGAGTAACGCCTCTAAGGAATGACCTTCCAGTGAAAGCTGATCTATCTTAATGAAAGAAGGGAGGAAGCCACCACTTAGACAACAAATGCTGTGTTCAGGTCGTCTGGGAACAATCATAAAAGGGACTTGATGATTCAAAGCAGCAGCTCGGAAGAAGTGCCTATCTACATTCCCAGACAAAACACTGGATAGTATCTGTCACACTGCCACATCTTGGAGATCTTGGTAAGAAAACAACAGATGAGTATGATCAAGCTGTGCTGATAGCGATGCCCCATATTGGCAGGAAACACATGCAACATCAGCAAAATACTGAGTGTAGAGAAAGCAGAGGGGCAATGGAGAGAAATATGTCGGGGAAGCAGAGGCATCAGAGACAGACTTTAATAAAAGGGAAAAACACATTGTAACAAAACAAAATACATCTGTTGAAGTTGGCAGAAAGAATCGAAGACAAGCGATAAAAGTGAGATGACCTGAAGAGAATTCAGAAAAGGAGGTAAAGGCATAAAGGGGCGAGATGAAATCTGCAGCGAGATAATTTTCTTATCCATCCATTTTCAAGTGAGTTACATTTCAAGTCTTTTTCAAGTATCTGCCTCAGAAACTTGTACCATTTGGAGTCCAAAAGCTTGTTGCCTGGGTAATAAGCAGTGCTCGATTATTATTACATGCCTGGCATTAAAGCTACAAAAACACTTTGATTCACAGCGTGAATATTGGACTGAAGTACTGAAAAGGGTGGTTATAGATGTTTCGAGAGTGAACTGGCTGTAAGAGTACACAGTCACTGAAAGAAGAAATGTCATAGCTTTGTACCCATCATGTGAAATACTATTCCCAAAGACTTGGGAAGACAAGCAAAGCATTGCAGGCTGTTACGTCAAAAATAATTAATTTGAGGGCTGAAGCAAAGAACACGTCCTGACAGTGATGAATATTTAAGAAGAAAAAAACATGTTTCCATCATAGATCGTATAAAAGAAGTAAGTAAGTAAGTAAGTAAAGCTTGTATCCACATATTGGTTTGTGAGCGACCGTTTTGAAGCCTCGAGTTCAAAAATCCATCCTCCCACATAGGACTGTTTTTGTACCAGGCTGTAAACATGTTTATTTCTGCTGTAAAGTTGGGAATTTTAAAATGGGGGTCTATGGGGATTGACCCCATAGACCTCAAGTGGTCATTTGAGGAACTGCAGTTTTTGACACATCCGCATTGGCTTCATTTTTCAGCACCGGAGGTTACCGCTTGGTTTCCATCAGGGAAGCTACTTCCCTCTGACCTGGACTACGTAATCCACCTTTTTCAGCCTTGCAGGGGCTAATTCCCATCCTGAGTGCATCACTCAAAAACCACTCCTGTGCATATTGGAGGTGACGATCTGACAAAGCCAGAAGGACAACATCATCGGGAAACAACAGAGATCCCACCTTAATGTCATCCAACTGGACACTGTCCAGACCTCGGCAGCATTTTGATATCCTCTGCATAAACATCAGCAAACACAAAAGGTGACAAGGGGGCACATCCTTGCCCAGTGCCCACATTCAACGTGCTTGACTTAATGCCAGATGCAGCTCTTGCTCAGAGTCAGCAAATGAATGGCACACAACAGCAACCCATGCACTTTAAACTCATGCGGCACCTCCTCAGGGACCAAAAACACGACACGTTAGACTCATTTCCCATGTTATCTCATGTGAAGGTGAGAGGATGAAAGTTTCCTGGAAAGAATCCAACTTTTCCACTCGTTTGATAACAAAAACATGATTTGAAGACTAAATTGAATGGGGGGAAAAAAATAGGAATTGGATGGAATTTTGATACTGATTTTGAAGGGATATAAGCAAAAATTCTGGCCATTGAAGGAGATTAAGAGGGAAGGAAAGAGAGATATGGAGGAGGAGAAAAAGTCCTAGAGCACTGAGGGGAAGGTCAGAGAAATGCAGGCAGATGTTAGGAGATCTCCCAGAAGTATTCTCTTTTGCTGCAGTGTGTGATTCTCTCGCACCAAGCAGAGAGGGAGAGAGAGTGAGCACAACAATAACAGACGCACACAAGAGATACTCAGACGGTAGCAGAGCTCAGCTATCAATGAAGTGCATGCATTTATGTTAATTTGGCTTGCAGATGTAACACATTTGCATACATGTTTATATGTATGTATATATGGGCGCAAACATGGGTTATTCGCACAAACACAGACACAAAAATTTGCCTCATTTGCATCATGTTATCTTCCCACCGTTGCTCAACTTGCTGTGCTCCTGGCCCAGTCAAGGAACTTTGGGAAGATTGCATAAGACATTTGTTGCTGTATCCTTCCACTTTGCTGCTTATAATACAGAACGCGTCTCTCACTGCCTCCAGACTGCCACAGCAACCTGCGCACACACACCTGCAATCGCTATGTCAGTCCACCCAAGGACACTCCGCATGTCAGCTCTGATTAAGCCTGCACTCAGCCCGTAGAATAGAGTTCTTGGGTGGGGGGGGGTGCAGGGGAAAAGAAGCGACTTGGGTCCGGTAATAAATCGCTGCAGGCAGCCGGGCTCTTCAGAGCCATGGCCCAGCTGACCCCCAACAGATGCCGGCTGGTTTGGCCTGGCCAGGCCCGTGGGCCAGCACCATGATGAGCGATGGCCGCGGTCCAAACCAAGGGTCTGCCGCCACAGGCGCAGGTGTAGACATCGTTAACATCCAATAAGGAGAGAGCGGAGCCCTGCGGGTGGGGCAAAGTGATATTGATGGAGGTTTGTCTGCAGTTGCCTGGTTCACTGAGCAAATATGAGAATAAATATGGCCTTTTGCATAGCATGCACCTTTCATTAATATTAACCAACAGCCTCGATGGCGCACGAGAGTTTCCATTAACAGCAGTCACTACGGGCTGACAACCGCCGTCTGTTTGTCGTTTTATTGGGGGCTGTTGTTGACTGTTTTACTGATCTCCCTGTCCTCATCATCACTGAATTTCAAATGACGTAGCCTAAGCATGATCCAATATGTTCTTCTCTTGCCAAGTCAGCAAAGTCAATTATGTCTGTTGTTTATTTGGAAGTTGGAAGATTGCGTGACCATTTGCCAGGCTCGAGACATGATCAGCTGCGAATTAATCCTGTGAGGATTCATATTGTTTTGGCACACACCTTTTTTTCCTCCTCATTGTGCTGGTTTTGCCAGGAAATTGAGTAGTCGTGTGAAAAACAAGAGCATCTGAGACAAAAACACAAAGGATAAACAAGGCTGGATATGAACTACATGATTTGCAGACTGGCCAGATATCCATCCATGAATTAGCTTTTCTAGGCGTCTAACCTTGTCCAACATCAACCCGATTCTACAAATGAAGTCTCTTCCTTGTGTTTAAATAATCCTCAAGTCACACGTTCCAGTCTGACACAAAGCCTCCCTATGCTGCTGCCCAGTTCTCCACAAAAGGCTCAACCCCATGATTGTAGACGCCTCCAGGCCAGTGACAAGACATGCAGCGTGCCTCATAGGTTAAGGCTTCAGAGTAGCGGACAAATCTGAGAGATTCAATTTGAGGGTTCAGGCTCTTGGGTCAATAATGACAGTGTATCCAGAGGCAGAACACCCCCAGATGAGTGGCATCTAAGCTAGATCTAGACATGAATCAGGCGAGCGGAAGTGGATTCTATTCTCCTCACAGCAGAACATTGCCTGCAGATATTTCCTGAATCACCATGATGATCCACACCAGCTGTCTATCTGTGCAGAAACCTCCTGTGGTGCTCAGGACTCTCTCTCCCATGAGCTGTCTGAGTCCATTGAGGGGATTTCCCTTAATCTGCTGGGTTTGAAGATAGCATTGTTGCTGCCACTGACTTCAGTTCAGTGGGTGAGTGATTTAGGTGCCCTGTTGTGCTACTTGGACTGTCTGCTCGTTTTAGGACCAAAGTGGTGATATGCTTCAGCTAAACCCCTTGTTTGTACAGTCCATGAGAACATCCTGTTTTCTTTTTCTTCCCTGTGTGCCAAGGTCTTGGAGTTGTCCTTTCTCTTCTAAAGACAGCCTGGCCTTTGTTGAGAATCGTTGTTAATCTGGCATGTAAAGCCCGAAGTGACCTTGAATGTTGGTCAAAACAAAACAAACACAGCACTTTCACCCAGGAGGCCGCTGTTTGTGTGCTGTTCGAAACTAAAAGTAAATGTTGAGTTATTTAAACTTCAACATAACAAATGTAACTACGTCACGGTCTATGCCACGTGCGTCTACTTGTGTATGGAAGTAAACATAACAAATGTACAGATGAAGCCGCGTAGAATTTCCCATCCCTCAGTGCTGGGCCACAGACGGGTCCTTGACAGGACCTCGCCTGGTCAGTGGCTGGAATTAAATTAATTTAAATTGAATTAAATTAAGTTTTTTTGTAAAGGAAGCACCATATCATGGTAGCACCCTGCAAATGAATGAATGGGTGTGTTTACAGTGGAATCTAGACACAACCTGTCAGAAAACAGCAGGAGGAGGGGAGACTCCCAGCGGCTGGAGGTGAGCTGGGATTAAGCTGGAACTCAGCTGGAAAAAGGCTGGGAGGGGACATTTTAGATGGCTTTATCTGTAGTTTTGGTGCCTAAACCTACCCAAACTGTGACCATTTCACAATGTTAACCAGATGCTTAAAACTGTGACATTGTGTTTAGGTATGAGGATGTGTTGATCTCCTGCCACAGGTAGGGACGCTAATTTAGGAAACGCTCCTATAGGTCATATTAGAGTGTATGAACAAACAACCTATGTGGTCGCATGGATTGGAGGAGTTGTTGTTAGAAATATTGCAACATACTTCTTACTACATACAGCTATGATGCTACATTGAATAATGATGTATCAGTATGCCTCTAGATGCCAAAAATAAATACATTTTCACAACTCTTTAATTGAGCAATGAAACAGTAACAATAGTTTGCTTGTTTACATTGAAAAAAAACCCCAAAAAACTTCTAGAATTGTTACATCTGCGCACATGTACTCCGTCATGCATATGTGCTGTCAGTCTTGGGTGCTCTTATCTTCCCTGTTCTGTTCGCTGTATTTTTCTATTCATTAGGACTTGTACACAAAGAACGTGGTGCCATCTTTGCTCTCCCTGCAGATTCTTTCATCCCTCTCCGGCAGTGAGTGGCAGCACGCTGAGCCCCCGGTGAGTCTGGCAGCAACTTGTTAATAAGTTTGCTACAAGGTTCCACCGCAGACCTCATTAGCCATTCACGATCACCTGGTGGCCTCACTTCACCGCGCAACATTGATGCTACATGACTGAGGCTGCCGCTTGGTTTCTCACTGATTCCTTTCCGCTGTTCTGGGACACACTTCGCCCTTGCTATATTGACACTCTAGCACTAATGAGCAAGCATTAGCTGTCATATCTTAGTTCAAGCACCTGTAAACCTTGGCGTAAGGACACAGGGAAAACACAGTGCCAGGAGGAATGTCCTCAACAGCTCAAGTGTTCTGGATAATAGTAATTAGTTTGTGGGGGACAAATACTTGAAGAATAATTAAACATTCACTTAGATGATGTCACATTTATTTAGCCGGTTTGAGGAAAAAGAGCTTCTGTGTCACTGGGGATGGGTATTGTTTAAAAAATGACAACACCAGTACCAAAGCCAGTGCCCTTAGAGTGATACCGATACCAGTACTTCATTTCATATGTTTTTTTTTGTTTCATTCAATACACATCGTGTGAATGAAAGCATTCAGTTGCGTAAAATGCCACCACCACTCCTCCCCGTCCAAATGATTTTTACACAAATACATTACACGGTGAGCTGCCAACTCTGTCAGATACACCGCACTCGACTTCACCACACCACAGACTGCACGGGTTGTAGCTGCTGCGGAAGTGGCACAATCACGCGTTGCGTTAAATTGAAAAACACTTGCGGTGATTGTCTGCGAGCAAAACCATACAGATAGTCATTCTTTTTCTAGATCTGGGTACAAAAGGGCTCAAATGTTATTGTTTCACTGGAGAAATTTAATACTGGGTTATTTTTGGTATTCTGATACCCAGCCCTATATGTCACCCATAATTAATGTGCAGGAAAGTGCAGGAGAGCCCATGCACACAAGGCACATGTCAACAAAAGCCTGCATAACATAATATGCATATGATGAATATGAATAGACAGTGATGTGTGTGCCACTCCATGTACACACATGCATTCATTATTTTTGAAGAGCTAATCTGGGATGGCTTTCTAATTAAAAGGATTATTAAAAAGCACCATAACGATACAAGACGTGAGGAACTGTCGTTGACCTGATTTATCTGTAATCAATCAATATTTGGTAGCATTTTTCTGCCACGCAGCCACAGCCCGCATTACTCTCTGTGGCACTCTGTAGTCTGTCTCCCTGCTGTCCACAGTCTAAAGGTCAGCTCAGCGGCTAATAGAGACATTTCAGTAACAGATAAAACATTGCACCTGTTTACTTCTACCATATATCTGCAGTAACGTATGATTACGTCCTTCAAACATCCTGATCAATTTGTACTCATTTAAGTTAAATAGCAGCAGCGGTGTATAGATGTTTCTGGAGGGCCCGATAAATCACGGGTTGAAATTTTCCTGAGCATCTGCATTTTTTTTTTTTTTTGTGCGAGTTTGGAGGTGGTGAAGCTGGCAGGCACACGCTGAGAAGGATGAGTAATGGCGCCGAATCGAGGCGGAGGAAGTAAACACACTGGGCTGTTGTTTCTATTGGACATTTCACCCTGGGGCTGTCGTCACAGCAACCCTTTCTCCTAAAATTTATTATGGTCTGCCTGTACCTCCTACTGCAAAAGCAAAGTAATTCTAAACCGAGGGGCCTCAGAAACTGCTCTTTGCATTCCTTAACTCTTGTTTTCCTCTTTGTCTCTGTCTCTCTGCCCCCCCCCCCCAGGTATGGACTAAGTAGTTGCTGTCAATTGAGACACATTGTTAGAGCCACAGAGCCGTGGGACGCCCTGCCTGAGACAAAGGCCAGCAGAGATGAACACTCAGTCCCATCTTCACAACTCGCTCTTAATTTCGCATGATGTATGAGCTTACCGTAACACTACACTCTAAAAGCCAGAAGACAAGAGTCTAGCCCCTTTATTTTCTGGCTCTTCTTACGGTGCTAGGTCAAGCTACGGGGCTGGCCCATGGCCCAAGTCTCAGGGATGAAGCTAAGCCTGGGCACAATCCCAGCCAGGACGCCTGCCAGCAGGCCCCGCAATCCCGAGCAGTGGATGGAGAGTGTCCTCCCTCCTACTCTGTCTCTACCATGTTTTTTCATGGATTTAAAGGTTATCTGCAGCCATCCTGTCTGGGGCCTCTGGCGAGAGTTGGAGAGAGCGGCCGGCCCACCACAGGTGTGAGCGCTGCCGATAAGCGAAGGACGGCTAGGAGAGGGGGGGCGAGGGGTGAGGGGCGGGGCGGGGCAGAGGGTGGAAAAGAGATATGGAGGTCCATCGTGGCCTGGGACTGACCGTCACTCACAATATTGTACACAGATGGAGTTCTCCCGGAATGAGAAAACAAAAAGGACTGTTCCGCACAGCCAAACCATATAGCTGTAATTTTCCCTACTACTTTTTTTTTAAAGGGAGACCGAGAATGAGAGAGAGACAGAAACAGAGAGACAAAGGAAGGGCGGTAGGTGTGCGACAGGCAGTGCACGTAGCGTACGGAATGAAGTATTCATCATGTAGCATTTTTAGAGAAGGCGGAACGTGAACTTGGCCTGAAAATGTTTTTTTTTTAAGGGCTGTACTAATGCGAGGGATTAGGATCAGGGATATCATTTGTTCTTAAACACAGCCAGGGCCGGGACACGGCGGCCAATCCCAGGGCTCACTAGCTCACTTTCAGTGTGTGTAGCTCCTCCATTAATAACTAATAGGTGGAACATTAGGGGGAAATGGTGAGTATATCTTGAGGGCTTACATTAGCCTGGCGCACACCATCTCCTTATCTGTGTGTAGGACAAGAGAGGGAGAGAGAGACTGGATGCGTCGTCCTCTCTTTGACTTTCTTCCTCCATTAACCGCCCTGGGAGGATAATTCGAGTACTAAAAGTGCACAGAAACAGCACAGATGTGTGCAGACTGCTGAGCATAAGCACATGTGCAGCCATTCAACAATGCAAGAGTGTGCCAATTGAGTACCCATTGGTGTTCTCTATATACATGTGATTGTATCGCATTTGCATATATGCAAATAACACTACATCCCTGTACGTACAAATGCATGCACGCACACGCATAAATAATGCATAATCAGAACAGTTATACCACCGCATCATCTGCATACGTGAAAACTAGTTCAATGTTTGTAATATTCATTCTAATTCCAGCCAGCAGCCATATTGAGTGCCTTGTTTCCAATTTGAGTCTTAATGGATTGCTCTCAGCCTGTCACTATCAAGAGCTGCAAGATAATATGCAGGCTACCTTATTACTCATTATCCACATAATGAAATACATTTCTGCTCAATAGAACTGTCGTTCAACGCGCAGTCAAAATGGAAATAAAACCACTGATGTAATATCAAATACATGTTTTTTGCTCACTGCTGAAAATAAGAATCACTTTTTCACGGCAGTCATTTACAGCATGTGACAATTATTTTTATCTTCTCTTTGTGTTTCCGGTGTTCCAGTGCCACGCGCTATTTCAGGGTAATTTAAGAATCCAAATTGAATACTTAGAGGGAGGGTTAAAGATGGTACTGGAAGCCACAGAGACATGAATGTAATGGGCTATCATTATAATTGCTCTGCAATCATGTTTCATTCAGTAGAGGTGCAATGAAATTGATTTGCATACATATACAAATGTTTCTTAAAACATCACCCATCAGTGGCTGCAGAGGAGATAATATAAAAAAAAACATATTCTTATTCAATACTTGTCCTACCAGAGTGGTTTATGCAGCATTTGGGAGAGCTACTACTGCTCTTTGGAATGTGAATAATTATCATAAAAACTAATGATGATTCATGGATTGTTTTTCAGAGATCAGTGATGCACACAGATTGTATAGCGATCGGGGGAGGGGCGCTGCCCCTGTGCGTTCAACTGGAGTGCACCCATTTTTTGAAACGCAACACTTGTAGTAAACCAAACACGTATGTATACACACACACATGCACAGAAAGAGAAAGAGAAAGAGAGAGAGAAGCGCTGTACTATATCTCTGGCTAATTTCAGACTCTTGGCTACACAAACATCATTAATCAAGCTGACTAAGATTAGTCACTGGCAAGCTCCCCTACCTGTTTATTATAATTAAATCGATGTACGTGTCTTTGCAGGCGTGGACCTGAACCACGGCAGAGGTGGTTACGCTCACCGCAAAAAGATGCAGCTGAAAAAACAAATAAAACCAAGAGAAAGCTAGAAAACACAGACAAGGAGAAATAAGCGACGGAGGTAAAAGTTGAGGGCGGGGGTGGGGGGGGTGGTGGCTGCGCGTGGGCAGAATTAGATACGAGTGAAGGCTCGCCGTTTGGACACAGAGGTGAGAGGTGCCTTTTGTTGTTCTGTACTTTAAAGATAACCTCTGCTACGTCTGCAAAAAGGGTCCACGCGGAAAAAGGTTCTATGCAATGCAGTTCAGGTTGTATAACCTACCCATTCACAGTCTCACAGTCAGCACAGCAGAAAAAAAAAAAAAAAAAACATCTCACAAAAGAAAGGAGACATGAAGAAGAAAAAAAAAAGACTCTTTCAGGCGGTAAGCTACAAAAAAAGGCAGACCAGACACATTTAAGTAAACACTCCCTTGTGTGAGCTCCACGGGCCAACTGAAACCTTAGTTTGTGTATTTCTTTCACTGTATTTCCTTTCTCACGTTGTGTCTGGGGTCCTCTCCGTCAGGAAATAAAATCGTACAGCGCACTGGCTTTGCTCAGGAAACCACTTTGTGCTCAGTGTTATATGAGACGATGGAGAGCGCCGCTCCGAGACATTTACATATCCAAGAGGAGGTGAGAGAAGCTGGGTGAGTGGGCAAGCGTGCAGGAAGGCAGATATTTGATTTGTATCCGATACTGGGGGAGCACACAAGAGATAAAGGGAGTGAGCCACTAAAACTTTTTTTCTTTTTTTTTTTTTTTGCAGATAACGTGACATTGTAATGGCTCATAAAAAGGGAAAGTAAATCGGGAGACTGAGGTTTACAACCGGAGTGGATTGGGCAGTAGAGGGCCGGGGGGATAGACGCAGCAGAGTGACAGTGTGCTGGGACTCATATCTGGGCAGCACATATGGATACCACGTCCGCCATAAACTCTTCTCTGCCATAAAAAAAAAAGCCTTTTCTGTCATGGATTTTGATAACCGGCCCTGAATGTTTTATGTATGGGGAATTATGATACTTCAAAAATCTGCTCATGTTACTATAGTTTAACCACCTTTAGGGAATGAGCCTGCGGATACAAAACTATGTCAATTTAACTTTGATGATCTGAATATTCCTGTCTCAATTACTGTTTCGAAAAAGAAGAGAGCGCGTGTATTGAAACGAGACATTACGGGGGAAATAGGACTGCAGATACGGTGCCATTTGAATGGAGGAAAGAGAGAAGTGAACCACCTGCATGGTGAATAAAACATGAGGATACCGATAGGGCCGCGGCGACCAAAATGAGACAGCTATGTCTTTGTACTGCATCAACCCTTGACCTCGTCGTCAAATTGGTTGACATCACACACTCCGCGCGCACGCACACACCTGACTGCAGCATGAAAGTGTAGTGAGGCTTGTGATTAGATGGTCCCATTTACATTGCTGGTGGCAAGTGTAGCACTTTCTTTCTCAAAACGAGCACTACGTTTCCTTTCAACTGTGTTGTTGCAAAGAGGATGCTTGTCCTCTCTCTGGAGTTGTGCAATTGCTTTGATGAATAAGAAGACAGATAGAAGCCAAAAACGACCCTCGGCAGCTGGTTTTATTTGCAAACTATTAATGGTTTCTGTCTCGTGCTGTTAAGCAATCCAGCTGATGTCTCGTGGAATGCAAAATAAAGTGCGGCAGCCAACAAGGACGACCGGTCTTCTCAGTGATGTTCTCATTTGTTCACTGTAATTGCACTAATTTCTCAAAATTAATGCGGTAATGACTTATTGATGTTAAAATGCTACACGTTAATACATCTCAAATGCCAGATTAAAATGTCATTATCAAATGGATTTCCAGGTGGGAGACAGAAGAAAGACAACGCAGATGCAGAGAACTCTAGCATGGACAGGCGACTGAGAGTGTGAGAGAGGTTACCTCGCGATATTGCGAGATCACGCAGGATCAAGAGATCACACAAAATCCATCTCAGGCTTCAAGTAATGGCTTAGATGTGTGTGCTCGAAACAACAATGGCGGCTCCTAAAGAGGTTAGCGTAGATGCTGCAGTAGCACATCAGAAGTGGAGAGTACTTCTTTCAAAGAAAGACACTGAAGGCTTTTTTCTCGATGAAAAAGATGCGTTCCTCTTCTCCTGACTGGCTTCAGTAAGGGTTTGATATACAGATGGTTCATCCAATCACCTGCCAGGTATTTTTTTCCAAACGGTGTCCAATGACGGCTTCTCAGATGATTCTGTGCAACAAACCATCTGATGCGTCAGGTGATGAGAGAGGCACATGGTGGTTTAAACTCTCCCCCAGGCCAACACGGGACAAAGACACCCCGAAGGAATCACTAAATTTAGAAGAAAATAATTGACAGCATACTGGCGTGTGTGATTTTTTTTTAAGTGTCAAATTTCAGTCTGCAGGTTCAGTTTAGATTCAGTCTGCAGAGAGAAGCAGAGATGGTCCTGAAGTAATGGACCCCCTGCGGACAGCCGAGAGGGCATACAGGAGAATATGCTTTCCGCTTTCAATTAAATACTGCCAAGTGGAGCTTCATGTGCAGATTCCAAGCTCTGGGCGTTGTATGCGGGCCTTTGGCAGGCTGCTCAGCTGCACCCAGCCCATGATCAAGAGGCCAAGCTCTGCCATAAAATACCACAGAAGCAGGCTTGGCTAGAGCTCCCAAATCTAACTCTAGGAAGCGGAAAGCCTGCCCAGGGCAGTGAGAGTTACAGGCTTTCCTCATTGCCAGCATCCGTACACATGGCATGGCTGCAGTATCGGTGTTAATCAGATGCTGCTTTGGAGGGGAGGATGAGTCATGTGCTTTGTGGGTGTTTGAAGAGAGATGTTCTGAGGTCAAAGTAGGTCAGGGGGTAAATGGCTGTGTATTTTATCTTACGGGTATTAGGAGCGGATCCCTTATGTAGCTATATGCTGATGGATTGCTGATGTCAGCTCATTAGGGGCGCTACCTTCGCAAAGTCATCAGTCCATGTAGGTGCAGCGGTGCTCGCTGGTGTTACAGGGGGCAGAATGGAAGAGAGGGATATGATAGGATTGGATGACGAGCTAAAGTTTACCTACAAGTTAACAGATTATTGTAGTCGGCAATGTCACGACGATTAAAGTTAAGTAAAAGGCATATAATTTCTATCCAGGTTGGCCGTTGCTCTGTTGTTGGCTTTACTGTACAGTAGCTGTACAGCTGGGCCTGAATATTCCAATATTTGGATATTCGTTCATTGGGTAGGTATTCGGTTTTGTATTTTGGGATTCAGATATGGGTTTCCCCCCCCCCAATACTGTAGAATAATCTCATAACGT
>JAOVVB010096510.1:0-13180 GCA_028570985.1 Heterobranchus longifilis | reverse complement strand
ATCTATCTATCTATCTATCTATCTATCTATCTATCTATCTATCTATCTATCTATCTATCTATCTATCTATCTATCGTCTGTCTGTCTGTCTATCTATGTCTGTCTGTCTGTCTGTCTGTCTGTCTATCTGTCTGTCTGTCTGTCTATCTATCTATCGAGACTTTAGACCATAAACTCATTATGAAACTAGGCAAAAAATCAAGTGAGAAGTACAGTCATTTTCCCATTGACTTGCATACAACTGGAAATCTTTTTGCAACCAGTGGAGTTGCCAATACCAACATTCCCAGTTAGAGAAAGGGTGAAAACTAAAGTTTGCATGGGGCCCCCAAATCACTAAATCCACCCCTGGTGCCATCAACTAATTCTATTACTCAGCAGATAAAAAAAATATATGACTGGGTGCACTGGTGGCTCAGTGGTAGAGCGTGCGGCCCACATGTATACAGAGACTAAATACCTCACAGCAGCGACTGCAGGTTCAACTTCCGCCCACTGCCTTTTGCTGCATATCATCCTCTCTCTCTCACCCCTTTCCTGTAAATCTTCAGCTGTACTATCAATAAAGGCAAAAAGCCCAAAAAGAAATAATATATGATGATTCTAGTTCTTGGAAAACATTGCTAAATACTGTAGATCGAAGAATGAGATCAGGAACTTGGCAAATATGTTGTTTATTGCAGCTGTGAATGAGAAAGCCTCCCCTTTTTCTGGTATCGGTTCACCACTTAAACAGAGAGAAAAAGGAGGAAACATCTGCACAGAAATCTGATTTTGAAAGTGGTCAATATTTTACACATGCTCTCTTCTTAGGGGCTCTGCTCAGTGTGAGTGAAGGTCGGGAACTTATATTCAAAGCAGCAAGTTAGGTAACTCACATTATTTGTCATTACCTCCTGCTGAACCAAGTTATGATCAATGCCAACCCTGTCTCGACCTTTTTTTTTTTTCTTGGCCTCTCTGCGCGGCCTGTGCGTGTTTCAGGTTTTGATCAGAGTTGAGCAATACAAAGACAAGATCCAGGATTCACTCAACGAACTCATAATATCATAAATTTACATCGTCTGAGGGGCTCAGCTATTCAGGGAAGTGGAAGAAAGGCCTAAGAAAACCCTGGTTCAAATCCCACTTTAACCATATTAAATGTCTCTGTTGCTCTTTCCACCAGTGCATTTGGCACAACCGGTGTTCAATTATCATATGAATGAGGGTAAACTGACACTATGTGGTAGACACAGGAAGGCGAGGGTCATGAAATCCTCCTGATGAGAAGATCCTGAAAGCTTTGTGCGCTTGGTTGTTGCAGCCCCGTTACACTGAAGACATCTGCCGTCTCCTCCAAGGCAGCTCATCTGGAGTGCTTGACCTGAGTAGGCCGGGATTAAGGAGGATTATGGGTGAAGAGGGTGGCATGCCAGGTTGGTGTCATCATGTGAGCCATGTTTTCACTTAGCTTTGCCCTTTATCTGACAGCAAGAGAAGAATCCACTGCTGATCCACATGAAAAGTGCACAGAGAGATGTGTGCACATGAAACATCACATGCTGACAGACATGCATAAGGTCATTGTAAAACCATCTGCAAAACAGTTCATTTTTAAAACATAATTTCTACTCTAACACAAACCTCTTCCAGATCATGGTGAAACAGATGGGCAGCAGGAGTTCTATAGGAAGTTGTTTTATTCGTCACAGTCCATAGATGTCCTGACGCGTCAGATGATTTGTAACACAGAACCATCTGAGAAGCCGACATATAACTGTTTGGAAAAGCGTTGGCACTTTAAAAAAAAACAAATACCTGGCAGGTGACTGGATGAACCATCTGTCTGTCAAACTCTTGCTGAAGCCAGTCGGTAGAAGAGCAAAAACATCTTTTCCGTATCTTTTTCATAACTGATGCTGTTGCAGCATCTATGCCAGGGGTCAGAAACCTTGGACATGGGTAAAACCACTGTATCCTTTCACGCTCTGCATGCTTGGAATGAGCTGCAAGGCAAACTGAACTTGGATTCTTTACCCCCTCTTGCTATGTTTAAACATTAATATCAATATTATATTTTAAAGTCAGTTGTTATAAAAGAATGGCATTGCTTTTAACTTGTGCCAGTATGTCCTCAGGATTCTTTTAGCCTCTGATTCTTGTATTGTCTGTGTCTTTTGGTATCTTTTGTGAGGTTATCTGATCCTTTTTGTATTTATATATGAAACTTTGTGTTTGCTGCCCATCTTGAGCAGGACTCCCTGGCAGAAAAGATATTGTATCTCAATGGGACCTTCCTGGAAAAATAAATAAATTGGCACATGGTAGTTTTTTCATTGGCAGGTGCGTGGCCTGTTATTTACGGCAATTTGATTTAGTTTTTCCCCATTCTCATTCTGGGAAGATCCACCCTACTCTGCCTCTGATTGCCTAATACTCGATGCCTTCTTCACAGAAAGCTGCGCAGGTCGGAAAAAATATAACACTGCCGGAGCGGGCTCAGTAGATGATGGCAGGCTTAATGTTGGTATGCCACCCTGATTAATAACAACATTTAAAAATGGCACTTCATATCAAAAAGATTGCCAACCCCTGATCTATGCTGACCTCTTTAGGAGCCGCTTCTGAATGAACAGTCGCCCAACACACAAACACACACCTAAATCACACCTGTAGCTGCCAGTAATGCAAAGCTCAAGATGCCATGGCAAAAACCTTTCTCATTTATTTATTTACTTATGATCCAACAATGATCTTTGGAAAAACTTCTCACCCCCCACCAGTTTAAAAGAACTGATGTAGATAAAACTGTCTTTTTACTGTCCGAGCTTGTTGAAATGAAATGAAAAATACAGTGATATTCGTTCTTCCTGTGCAGCTGCAGATATGTTATCTGAAAGTAATATAACCAAAACATATTACTTGAAATGATATGTGTATTTTCCTCTGGTTAGTATCCAATGTTCAGTACTACTTGCTGTTGGAAGTACCATCAAAAGTTTTAGACTTAATCCTCAGATGCATTTTTAGTCTTTTTAGTAACAGAATTTATGTGAAGATTGATGACAAAACTGCATGAAAAAAATATGAAACCTCTCATTTATCAGCAGTTTAGTAACTGACATAAGCCAACTTTGCTGAATTTTCCATGACAATATAGTTAGTCTGTCACACAGCACCTGAATTATTGTTTTGGACAGAGTTTTGCCAAAACGACCCATATTTTCTGATGATTTTTGTCAGTGCGTGAAATTCAACATGGGTTCTACAATAACTTTCTTTGGTCAGAGTGTTTCTGGAAGCTGCAATGAATTATCCTTTCTTCATAAAAGCAGGGTACTTTATGGGTACTGTATGGGTACTGGTGAGGGTTTGATCGGGTTTGTTTGTCATTGATCAATAACAGTGATGCAATGATCGTTTTGCCAGATGCTGAGACTTGTGTGTGTCTGAACCGTCTGAACTCACTTTGCACCTCGTATTCTTTCGCGCTCATGCATGTGTTCTCAATCCAAAAAAAGCAACATTTATTTTCGTTCGAAAGAATTTTGTATTGTGAAATATTACCCTCACTAGATATTTCTGATGTCTTGATGGGTCTCTGCTGCACAGTATTTCACCAACTCTTACTCATCACTGTTGTGAAAATGTGACATAAGTATTTGGATCAAAAACAGATTGTACCAGACACCTGTTGATTTTATTGCAATGCAGAGGTCAGTAAAAGTTAACGATTACTTGATGACTTTTCAAAGGATTTTATTTTGGGTGCATCACATGGTAGTACTCACAAAGAAGTGATACATCATTGTGTTTCTTTTCTGACACAATGATTTGAGGGTCAGTGTGCACTGAAAGGTATTTTAGATGGAGACTAGTCTAGCCAGACCTGTCTCCACAGCACTGTGTCCGTGCTGGGGTGTAGGTCTGGATTGAATGTCTTTCACTCTGGTATAGTGGAAACAACTCCCTGGCCTCTTTATATTTCTTTAAATCAATCACAATCATCTTGGGTAGCGCTACACCCCGGCTGCAGCGAAGGTACTTTTGAGAACCACATGGAAGGAAGGAGGGACTTCCTCTGGCTGGGACAAAGATATTGGCCAGGATCTCCTCCCAGTGGAAGTATAAAGGCTTTATGCCAACACTGCTTATGTACCCAGCCAGACTGGATGTAGCATAGAAACAAACATATGACTCTATAAGTACAATTATTCTGTATATGCATTAGTTTTTGGCAGGTACAAAGTACCAACTACTTATTAACTTGCAAAGTTGAAAAAGAAAAAAAAGTTTATTAACAGGCAGTTCCCCTCAAATGACCTAGAAAGTTTTGCTTGTGAATCTTCACTTGTTACCAACTTAGCAGTAATGTTCTATAATTGTATGTGAAATATTTGTAATTAATTAATTTAGCCTCTTTAGGCTAAATTGTACAAAGTATAGTGTATAACTGTTAGTATTTTTTCCTCAAGCTGGAATTCCCTTTTGTGCTATAAACCTCCTTGGCGCCTCCTTGAGGATTTATGTCCAAGAACCTGTATTGGTTTTTGAAAGCACCCAAAAAGGTTGTTTTTTTTATTTTTTTAAACCTTTACCAGAACTTGATAATACATGTTTCTTTTAAGAACCAATTGGTAATAGGCATGCTATGGCATCACTATGAAGAACCACTTTAAGTTCTAACTTGAACCTTTATTTTTAAGGTGTACATTGTTTTAATGAATATTAATGAATATTCATCCCCACCAATAAAGCACACAGTCAATGAGAGCTGTTTGTCAGGTTTATTAATTTATGCATAAGCATGTCTGTCACCGAGGCGGAGACTGTCTGAGATATATAACAGAGTAGAGAATGTATAAGGTGCAAAAACAAACAATGATGCATGAATGCCCCCCCCAAAAAAGCCAAGCAATGTACAGCAGGTTCACATTTACTGACATCAGACATCTTGCTCAGTTATAAGCCACGCTGAGCCAACAGGGAATCAAAATGAACTAAATACTTGTAGATATAATTTCCCCATCTTCATGCTAATATGCTGACTACACTCTCTAGCTCACAGTCTTGTGGGGTATTGGTTTGAAAACAAGAAGGGGCTAGAAAATATTTACATCAGTGAAGAGCACATGGGCACCAACTGGTGCCCATGTGTTGTATGTAGCATTGATTTCCAACCTCGAGCAGTAGTGAATGCCAATGGTACTTCTGTCAACAATCCCAAAAAAGCACAATGTATACTTGCAGTATCAACATGTCAACAAGCATAACAGCGTAAGCAGTGGGACATAAGGCTTTAAAAAAGCACCATAAAAATATGACCTTGATGAGTGTGTGTGTGTGAAGTAGGGCTTAGTTGATTTAATCAATCGTTTTGGTCAACTAAGACTTCTTTCGTCAATTAGTCATGTAGTCTCTATGCTTTTTTCATGCTGAATGACTTATTTACAAGAAACTTATGAACACATCTCTGGCACAAGATTTAAAGTGGTGTTTTTGCATGATTCTTATCTCAAATTAAGGTAGCGCAAAGTGCAGCGCCAGGGGTCACAGCAGGCAATCCATGGCATGTGTACATTAAAATAGACGTGAACTTGTTTTTGTGTGTTGTTCGTGTTTAGTTTTCATCTTAAAAGCTTTGACCCTTTCACCGTATTTTCATTTCATGAAAGTTAATTGGAACATTTTGGTTGCCTAAAAATGTCTTGTTCAGCGTTCAGTAGCACCTTGCTAATCAAGCTAGCGAGCTAGCACTAGTGTTAGCTGGTAACTTAAGGGTAAGTTTGCTGATTTTAAACCGGCTCTGTGTCACTGCAGCAAACAGCGACAGCGCCCGGAAGTCCGGGTCTGGCTTTTACCTGCCAGCAAAACTCAGCTGGATGACTTGTGTCAGCCGGTTGAAAATCATCAACTTTCCCTCTTTAGCATTTAGCTCATACACAGTTTAGCTTAGTGCAACACCAGTGGTGTGTGGCCTGTGGCCCCTCCGCTTTCTTGCCCAAATATGGTCACTTCTGGCTCCAAAAAACAGTCAAGATAGCAATGGCCAAATGCCAAACTCGAGGGTTCAAAACACACACACACACACACACACACACACACACGCACAGGACTACAGTAAACCAGTGACATGATTAGAGGAGCTGGACCGAGGCTCTTGGATGAGGGACTGACGTCAGACACAACCATTGAGGTTTCTGAGTTTTCTAATGACGTGTGCCAAATCTAAGGACTGCCATGCCTGGTTTTCCGGGCTAAGACACACCCGGCTGAGTCCTGCTACAGCCTAATAACAGCCATCAACATCACACTAAGAATATTTAAAGAAGCATGATTACTGTTACAAAGGTCTCTGGTTTTGGACCTCAGTAACAGCATGGCTAACACTGCACTTTGAATACTGATTCTGCTGACTCTCTTACCAACGTAATTTTCAGTCAGCACCAAACCTATGGTAGCTGTTGCAAGGAGCAGTTTACTTATTTACACCGATCAAGAAAGATGTCCACTTTTGAGTTTCTGTATAGTATAGTTTGTTTGTTATTTTTTCTCTGTTGCTTTTTTCCAGGGGGAAACAGACCGATGTCTGTATCATACAATCAAGATTTTGGCAGCAATTCAGAGGTTGCAACTAGGATAATTTTGTGACCATATTTAGCATTTCCTTGATAACTATGCTACAAGAGAACCTTAAACTGTCCCAAGCATGGCCAAGTAAAAACAATGAATGGCATCTTTATTAAATGGATGGGACACTCTCATGTATTACAATGTGTGACTTTTTTTTTAAAGGTTATTTTTTTTGCAACAATATTGCTTTGCATCAATCAGTCCTCTTTAGTTTAACATGTCAACATACAACCTCCACAATTCATTGTGTTTTTTTAGAGTTGGACGATCTTGAGAATAATTCTGCTTCTTGAAACCCTTAGAGAGGAGCTGCATTTTTACTCAGCTGGTGTGTTATGATTGCATTATGATGCACTTTGTTTACTAATGCTGACACTCATGATGGTGTAGGAGATTCTGTGGAGCACCACAAATAAAAAAACAACAAAAAACTTTAAATATATCAACATAAATAAAGGGAAGCTAGTAGTTCCTCTAAACATTTACAAATAAATACTTGGTTTTGACCTTTTTGAACCCAAACTGGAACAGATTTGAGTGAAAAGGAAAATAGGTGGTTGCTTGAAAAGGAAGTACAGCGGACAACACAAGTAAGCCTGCTCAATGGTAAAACGGTTTAAAAAGGTTGCTACGTCTGTATGTTGTGGTACTGACAGTATACTAAAAGCAGAAATTGGTTTTGTTCATGTGAATGCTATGCTTGTGTGCTCCTCAACTCACTCTCAGACTGCATGAACAGTTTTAAATAAATATATACACAATTTCTTAAAACGAAAAAAAGAAATTAAAGTAAGACTGATGTGAGGGGTTGGGTGGTTTATGTGCCGGTCTTCTGCTCCCATTCCTGCAAAACAACACAGAGAGTTGATCACCACTCTGTTCACTCATAGGTTTTTCAGAATAAATACAACCGTCTTAATCAGCAGTACAAGTACATGTGTAATCATTCTGAGTCTAATAAAATAATATACAAAATGGATGATAAAACATCGATTAAAAACAGTGCACAAACATAATTTTCAGACTAATCTAGCCTCAAGTCTGTAAATAAATCAAGAAAGACTAAATAAAAGTTATTGTGTTGGTAGATATGTGTTTATTCATGATATAAAGTACAGAAACAAATAATTTAAAAGCTTGTTGTGTACTAAATGTTCAAATCATCAACACCAACATCCTGATTTTTATTGTGTAAAGAAAGAGATAGAACTGCCTCAATTCCTCCTCTTCTGCCACACAGTTTGGCTTGGCATTGCTGGCATTCTGAATCACAACATTCCTGATTCCTTAATCACTCCTTTTTGTATAGGCAGTAGAGTATTGGAAATCTTTACTCAAGTGAATTACTCCCATAAAAAAACTCAAGTAAATTACCATTTGAGAAACCTACTGAAGTAAAGTATAAAAGTAGCCTACTTGGTCAATAAACTACTCAAAGTACAATATTGTTTAGTGTGTGTCAGCCAAGGCATTTTATGCAAGTCCAAGTCAAGTCTGAAGTCTCTTTATGGAATAATAAGTGTTACATGCATCATACTGTGCATCAGGTTAGAAATGGCCACTGCACAACATGATTAGTTCTAGGGAATGGTTTGCATGTTGATTATCTTTAATTTAGTTATTTCTGTTTTAAGGCCTTTCAGACAAATATGTGAATAAATCACATGCCAATTTAAAATTTAGAGCTCATCTATCTCTGAGACCATCCACACTGAATCTGAAACTTTTGTATTTCGCTGTGTGGTTTTTTTTCACAAATCAACAGATTTTCTCGGACGTCATTGTCATAATTGTGTTCATTATGGACATTCTCAACATTATGGATATTCATCAATTGATCTATTTAGTCTTGCAATATGGTATCCTCTTTGACAAACAAAATAAACTAAGCAACTGCTGTTGCTTGTGATGATGACTAAACATTAGGGCTGCACAATATATAATTTTTTTATCGTCATCGTAATATCATCTTGCGCAATAAACACATTGAGAATGACTGCGACATATCGCAAAATATACTCAGGAATCTTTTGAGTCAGTTGAAAGAGAGTATCGGTAAAAACCTGCTCTTTAAAATGTGACTATCATTCTTTTTTTTAAATGATACCTTTTGTGTTCAGTTCAATGTTCAATTTGTTCAATAAAATAACATCAGAAATCACTTCCTTTCAGTTTTTTTTTTTAATTCACCAAGCAATTTGTTGTATTTTAGCAGAATACTGAAAACAGCAGAAAGGCAGAACTGGTGACTGTTTATTTAACATTGTTGAATATTGCAATAACGATATTATATAATATCGTTATTGCAATATTCAACAATGTTATCGCATATCACATATTTTCCTCATATCGTGCAGCCCTAGTAAACATACTTCATTGTCAAGGTGCATTCGCTACAGTGGTGGACCTAGCACATTTAGGGCCTTGCCCCGACGGCTCTCTCTCTCTCTCTCTCTCTCTCTCTCTCTCTCTCTCTGTGTTCTCTAGCACCACACAATTTGAAAAACATAATTTTTAACACCACATTCTCTACACAGGAAATAACATCTAATTCATGCATGCAGTGTCCAGTGTTCACAGTCATGAATTGCTGCCTCAAGCGGCATCCCGCCGGCACCCCCCACATTAACACTTTCACAGTGTCTGATGGTCAACCGGCAAAAATGACTTAAGTGTCAATAAATAAATGTATAAATAAATACAGGAATAAATAAATGAATACGGAAATAAATAAATAAATGTATAAATAAATACAGGAATAAATAAATGTACAAATAAATACAGGAATAAATAAATAAATGCATAAATAAATGCAGCAGTAAATAAATAAATAAATGCATGAAAAAATAAATACAAGTTGATCATTAAACAGGACATAAATAAATGTCTTAAATATATTTCTACCTTTCTGTTCAGCTACATTTATTTATTTCTGTATTTATGTGTCCATATGTTAATGAGGTAGGAGGTCCTAACCTCAGTCTAAACCAATATGATCGATCTTATTAAACGGCACTGGGGTCTATTACTTCACCTGAGTGTCAGTGAAAATGCCCTTTAATCAGTCATATTGCACAGAATCCCTTCTTTTTTTTAACTCAATCTTTTATTCTGCAATGTTATGTAAAATACAGTGGCTGCTTGCACGGCTCAAATGAGAAGAGTATCGGCTTTTAACTGTTATTAATACAGTACGAATGCAGAAATCCCATGTAGAATATATTATGTATGTAAAACATTAAAAGAACATCAGGAGGTATTATTCAGGTGCACGCTCCCTCTTTTTTTTCTTTCTCTTCTCTCCCTCGCTCTCTCTCTCTCTCTGGATAAAACATGAAGTTGTGTAAAGTGTTCCTCGTCCCATGTCCACAGTTCAAAGTGCTTCTTCTGATTCTGTGTGTTCATTTACGGAGGGAAATTAAACTACTGCTGACATAGGGACCTGGCGACATCCAGCCAAAAAGAGAAAGAGGCAGCCGGTGGATTGGAGAGGAGAGATCAGACACGATGGAAGCCTCCTCACTAGACACTGGATCCTCACATTGTTGGATGTTGTATATCTGGAGCTGTCAACTGCCCGGATTAATGGGGCTACTGAGTTGAGCTAAAATACCTGGCTCTCTGCAGCTGAAGCTATTGAGGCTCTTCTGATATGATCCTGAACCTTGCCCTCTGTGTGCATGCCTGGGAGAGTGGGGTGGGTCCTGGGTTTTGTTTTGTTACATTTTTGCGTTTTTGATCAATCTCTTGGGGTCTTTTGTTTTGGTGTTTTGTTTGGGTTCTTTTCTTTTTTGTGTGTGTGTGTGTGTGGGGGGGGGGGGTTCTTATTGTAACTATGATGTTAGTAAATGTATTTCTTTTTGTCTTTATTTTACAAAATAAAATATTTTATTTAAAAAAAAGAAATCGATTCAGAACATTGCTGCTCGAGTCCTCACTACCAAGGAAGTGGAACCCATCACTCCAGTTTTGAGATCTTAATAATTGATTTCAAAATACTGTTGAAACTCTTACATAATTATGTTGATGCATAATGAACAATGTTGGATTATTATTCCTTATTTCATGGGATATTTAGGATTTTTGGGGTAATGAAATAACTAACTAAAAAAAAAAAAAAAAAAAAAAAAGAAGCATTCCAAAACTGATTTGGACGTTAATTACCATGGTAATGGTCAAAGCTTCAAAGCATTTGGGTCAGCCCTAAGTCATTCCAAGTCAACATGTTCAAGAAAGTCCAAGAGCAGTCACTGATGTTAAAGTACATTTTCAAGTCTTTTCTGATTTTGTGATCTGATTCATGACTTGAGTCTCTCTCAAGTCAAAGTAATGTGACTCCAGACTACAGACACACCAATTCACAGGTGTAGTATATATATATCTAGTTACATGGATGTGACTGACACAACTAGTCTCATGTTAGTAAACTATTATACATTACTGTCGCCCCATTCTGCATTGTGAACTCTGACCTTGGCCTTCCTGAGGACGTGTCCCCGCACTGGCGAGGCCTTCTGGCCACCCTGCTGCCGGCGGAGCAGTGAGGCGCTGTTGACCGGCAGGGAGCAGGACTCTGTGTCACTGGTGTCGCAGCTGGAGAAAGGAGAAGACTCCTGGGTCCGTCGCAACATCGCCGGTGACTACACACACACACAGACAGGAAAAAGAATTAGACCGTTAATTGTGCCATATTTCGGTCTGTTGGGTAGGTATTCAGTTTTAAATTTTGGGATTCATTTTTATGTTTTGTTTTTTTCCCAGTACTGTAGATCCTTAAAAGTCAATGGGCCTCATTCTTCCTGTTCTTTTCCTTAAATTTGTTCTTAAGAAAAGTCTAAGTCAGATTCAACCGCAGAATTGTTCGTACTTGTTCTGATAATGATGAATCCTATTACTTGTTCTCGTAAGTTCAAAGGGTGTGTCAGTGGTTAACGTACTGCCAATCCAGGGCATGCAGACTGCAGGGATGGCCCTGCTGTATGTACATGGGTACATACAGCAGGGCCAGCCCGTGGCATAGGCAGTATAGGCGAATGCTAGGGGTGCCATCGGATGGATGGCAGTCCTAGCAGGGGCGCCCCAAAGCCCACACAACAACATAACTACATAACCCTAAGTTGCCCTCAAATGCAGCATCACCCAGGCACATCATCTCCCCCTACCTGAAATCGTGAGGGACACACTGACCATCACCGTGAAATGTGAATCACGGTGGACTCAAATTTACTGTAATGCTGTTGCTACATCATGTCAGAAAGACCAAAACCCTCTGGGGCCCAAGCAAGAAAGAGAAGAAGAGAAGAGGAGGAAAATGACAAAAAGATAGAGGTAACGTTCTGCTGCATAGTAGAGTTACTTTTGGAGCACACAGTGCTAAAGTTATTACCGTCCAAAGTAAGCTGATAAAGCTTACTTTGGACGGTAATAACTTTATCACTTTATCACACTATTAAGTGTATGTGACACACAAAATGTATGGTCACATTTTATGTAATTAGGGCCCGAGCACCGACATCTGTATCTGTACTGTTTATTTTTCTTCTTCTTCTTCATGATTGTATGTCTTTTTGGGGAAAATTACCTCATCAATTACCTCATCAGAGCTGAATATATCATGACTGTAGTGGGGGAGACTGGGGCCGGTTGCAACACAGGACAGTTGCAAGTCTTATTCCTCCAATCAGAAACATGCTAGAGTGAAGTCGCACATATAACTGTTGTACATTTTATGTATTGGGTGTTTAAATTGGTCATTTACATTTAAAAGGGTTATAAATCTAGTTCTTACTGTACATTGAAGCACACCATAGTCAACTTTAGTAAAACATAATTTCCCACAAAATTGTGGCTAGTGAAAATGCTGAGTGGCTAGTAACTTGGAAAAACACTCGCCAAAGTGGCACTAATTTACTTGATTATTGTGATTTTGTTCCTTAAAAATAAAACAGCACATTGTTTAAGCATTTATCAGTAATACAGTTAAGATGGAAAAAATACGAATGTGTTGCATTCGCACATGGCATGTCGATTATAGTGGTGCTCCTACATTTTGTGCTGGTGCTCCTAAATATTTCATTAAGGAGCACCAGTGCTCCCAGTGCAAAAAGTTAGTCTGGAGCACTGTATAAGTACTGTGTAACAGGTAAAAGCTAATATTCTTGTCATTTGAGCCATGCAGGCAGCTCACAAGCCACAACATTGCTATCACAATAAAAAGCATTGAGTTAAAAAAATAAGGAATTACATAACATAACATCTACATTCATAAACTAGTGATAAAGAGCACAACAAACTGAATTTAAAATGTATATTAAATGTATTTATTTCAATTACATTTGCTGAGTGTAAGTTTTCCACCACCTCATGAAATATGAAATTAAAAATTAAATAAACTAGCATGCTCTCCTCTCCCAACTTTCAATTGTCTACATTGATTGATTGATTTCCCCACCCACTGTAGCGAGCAGGACAGAGAATGTGACCGGGACATCAGAATCAGAATCAGAATCAGAATCAGAATCGTGTTTATTGCCAAGTATTTTTTTACACACAAGGAATTTGTCTT
>JAOVVB010096500.1:0-13180 GCA_028570985.1 Heterobranchus longifilis | reverse complement strand
AGAAGTAGACTCATTTTCTCATTGACTTGTAAACAACCGGACGTCTTTTTGGAGCCAGTGGAGTCGCCCCCTGCTGGACATTAGAAAGAATGCAGGTTAAGGCACTTCTGCATTGGCTTCACTTTTCAGGCCCAGAAGCACCGTCCACCTTACAGTCTATTGGCTGTCTCATATTTCCTCTTAACAAAGATCTCAAGAAAGCAAGATGACTAACTTGTTTGTTGTTTCCCCAACCGTACATACTGCACATGTCTAACTCAACAAAGTTGCTGAAGAACTTGTTAGTTTACCAAAAACTGAAAAAACTCCAGGAAAAAACAATATGTTTAATTCACAATGTTATTGATTAAGTGTTATCAATGCTATTAATGCTAATAATTAATGTTATGGACTATTTTTTCATAGAGAACAATCCCATACATAAATATGATATATGACAAAATATGTAAACTACATACAGTGATATGTCTGTCTCACACATATAGCCTATAGATGGGATGTAAATTCACCATATATACTCATATTTTATACCTCATCAGACTGCGTCCAGAAAACATTAAAACCTGTTTACAAAAAGTCTTAATTAATAACATACATGAGTCCTTATGGGCCAAAGAAGCAGCAGAACCACCCTGATTCTCCATCATCAAACGATGAGGACTCTGATTACTCAGTTTTGTTTTATTTTTCAATATTATTTACAGAGGCTTCACTGCTTGTAGCCTACTGATGGAACTTCTGCCTCCAGAGAAACTTTACCTCAGAGAAAAGTTTATGAATCTGTAACTGATATCTGCTAAGCTAAATATTTAGACTCTTTTTTTTCAGGGGCAGCCGGATAGTGATGTGGCAGCCAGAGATGGGACTTCACCACAGGACCCATCAAATAACACTGCCACCTCAGCCACACTGCAAAAAGAAGCCACGCCCTCATCCCCCGACCACACACTGTCAGTTGGAGAATCAGTCACTACCAGGAAGACACAACTCACAGACACGGAAGAAGAGAGGCCCTCTGCTACAGCTGAAAGTAACTCTCAATCATACAGTGAAACACCCCCTGCGTCAAACCTGTCTGTCTCCACGACACCGCCCTCCTCTACACCTGCCAGTGATAAACTGACAGAGCAACAAACAGAGGCCCCATCAGATATCAGAAGAGAGAACAGCCCTGCAGCAGTGCAAAGTCCTGCTGGGCCATTGTCTAACTCTGCGCCATCACTATCAACTAAAGATCCCGACTCCACTGCACCTGAATCCTCTGAGCAGACAACTCAAGAATCAGTGGAAAAGCAGTCCTCCTCTGAACAAGATAAAGATAAGACGCAACATCTTTCTGGGCGGCCAGATGATACAGCTAACGATTCAGATTCTTTTCAGGGGCAGCTGGCTAGTGATGACTCGGAGCCAATCAGAAATGGCACAACACCACAGGAGCCATCAAATAACACTGCCAGCCCAGACACTCTAGAAAAAGAAGAATCCGTCACTACCAAGAAGACACAAGTTACAGAGACGTGTCAGGAGGAAGAGAGGCCCTCTGCTCCTGAAAATGACTCTCAACAAAGCAGAGAGGCGGCCCCTGCATCAAACCTGTCTGTTTCCACGACAACGCCCTCCTCTGCACCTGCCAGGGATAAACTGACAGAGCAACAAACAGAGGCCCCGTCAGATATCAGAAGAGAGAACAGTCTCAAAGCAGTGCAAAGTCCCGCTGACAGTCCAAGTGATATTAATCCTAAATCTAACTCTGCGTCGTCTCTCACATCAACTAAAGAACGCGGCTCCACTGCACCTGGATCCTCTGAGCAAACACCTCAAGAAAATGATTCAGTGGAAAAGCAGTCTGTCGCTGTACAAGATGAAGATAAGACAATTTCTCATGAGACACAAAATCTCTCTGCGAGTCCAGATGATAATGACAATCACCCCAACACTGAGCAGCATACATTTGCGAAACAAACTGACAGGAAAGAAGACCAAGCAGCCAGAGATAACAGAGGTCGTTACCCAGATGACCCAAACGCCAAAAAAACAGAGTACTCTGCTGATCCATGTCCAGTTACGAAGGAAGCCGCCCAAAACACTGAGGTAGTTGTCAGCAATGCATAAATCTCAAACTGACGCAAACCCTGAATCATATAGCTTATAACAAGCCTCATATATAACATATAACGTTATAACATTTAATCATTTTATATTGACAATTGTGTAATGATTTTCATTAGTCTTGCATTAAAACCGTGGTGTTTTGGCAACAAACATGGATACAGGTTATTAATGGTACATTATTAATCAACTGTTTATTGACCAACCATGTCCAGCTTTAAAGTGGGCAATAATTCCATGTCCAGGGATTTTTATTTAATAATAAAAAAACAGGTTTCACATGTAAATTGTGAGATTTGGCAGGTATGACAATCATTACACTGCTGATTCGCAATCAGATTCCTATAGTACAGGACATCAAGAACTTGGATGTTTTAGCTGTATATTTTGTACAATAGATATGGTTATATCTATTATGGTTATATATTATGATCAGCTGATCAGCGTTTACCCTCCAACCTTTTTTATTTTTCTCACAGGCTGATACCAAATCAAATGAGAAAACAAGCACACGCCGGGCAGAGAGACGGGAACAGCAGCCAGGCAGTGATGAGAAGCTTGTGGCAGCAAATATGCTTGAAATATCCACTCAACTTCTGGCACCACAGACGTAAGTTTTGGGTTATAATTTTAGAATTATTAATCTGTATGTATAAATTATTCATGTGATGTTCAGAATAAAGCATCTTAAATGACAAAAATCTAATCTAAAGCACTGTTTAGTCTGACTTTTATGTTATTTCATCATCCACTAATGCTACCTGCTACAACATATTTTGATACATTATTAACTTTATAAAGAAAATATGATAAAATATCAAAACATTTGATTTTTTCCTCCCTTTTTAGTTTACCAAGCGGTGAATATATGCCCGTGTACTTCCATGCTGTTGCTTCCAAAGACTTTCATTTGGATCCAGAAAAGGATCTGATTTTCCTAAGGTCTGAAAAAATATTTGGAAGTTGGTATGAACATGGCCTGCAAATGTCTTTCTCTAGGTATGGCTTCTTTTATGACTTCAACTATTATGAATGAAATTATACTGAAACAACTGTTTTGTCCATTCTCGACTAAAAACCAAGGAAAGAATGACATTAAAAAAGTGACTTTTACTTTTCTTCACCACCCAGCAGCTACAGTGACTATTATTCAGTGGATTGTTTGCTTTGAAATTATGGATTTGTCTCACCTTTGCCTGTCCCATCACAAATCATAATTGCTGTTTTTCACAGGGCTCTAGGGGACAAGAGATATCTTGTTGAAGGACAAGTTATGATTCTCAAGGACATCATTCATGAGAACATACCCTACAAATACGTCATTTACAAGCACAGTGAAAATGGCTACAACGTCATATATGAGACAATCTACCAGAAAGATGTAAATCCACTCGTCAACAGGTGCCTGACAATCAATGAGGACTTTTTAACACACGAAGGTAATCTACATTCACTTCTCTACACTCAACGCTCAACGGCAACTTCTATTCATATTTACAGACTAGAGCCTAACTGATAAATCAGCAGATATTGGCCATTATTATCTTATTGTAGACATAGTGGTATTGGCATACATTTTCACTGATTATTAACAAGAAATTGCAGCATACAAATACCTCAAAAGATACATTTGAGGTCATTTAGAAACAGTGTTTTTGCTCAATGATTTAGGACAGCTGCTGACCTCCAAAGATTTGTGTGAAATGCTAGGAAGCGGTGGTAGAGATTGTCAGATGGGTTGTTTGGCCACAGAGTATATGTCTGTTTCTCTGTATCCAAACAGCTGTACAGTAGTCTGTGTCTGCTAACATTTACTCTAAGTACAATGAATTACATTTTTATGTTTTAGGTTACATGAAATTAGTTTGAGTTAGAGACACTTAATGTCAAGGAATTGACCATTCATGATTTGGTTAAAAAGGCTCAGTATGTTTGAGGGAGCCTTCACAGAATCTGAGCAATCACATGATCTTAGTAAAATCAACAATACCAAAAGTTTATCTCATAAAGACAATGTTGGGATGGAGGAGGGAGGCAGTAGCAAATGGCATTGGCATTAAAGTGTCAGTACTGAGAAGTGTCAGGTTATAAAGCAGCAGTGATGTGGAATATGTTACCTGCATTAGCTTTATTAGAAACTCTTAATCCTCCATAAAGAGCTGGCTGAGTAGCAGCTGGTTCTATATATATATATATATATATATATATATATATATGGAATAAGGTGAGTTACAGGTCCCAAATACCCATCCTGTTTGTTTTGGTTGTTCATTTATGCATTTGTCTGGGTTAGGAGAAAATATGTTGGTTTTTTTTGTAAGACTGATTTATTGTGAACAATTGTAGGAGGCGATAGGTTACGCCGTTTGTGCATAAGGTAGTATTGACTTATAATTATTTATTGAATACATTGCACAGTATAGCCTATGTATTATTGTCTTGATGTGTTGTTTTCTTGTAGTGTGTTAAATGTTGGAGGACCACAATGGAAATAAGCCTTGGGGCTTTATTTTGTTTTTATCTTCTGTGATTTTTAATATGTGTAATTTCTGCTGTGCAGTGTTATACAGGGCCGGCCCTAGCATTTTTGGAGAAATCTGTTCAAGTTCTGTGTCAAATGTCGTTTAGCCATCAGATTATATTGAACATTTCAGTCAGTTTAGTCGAGCTAAAACCAATAATTTTAGTCAAACTTACTTCACGTCAGATTTTATATACATACACTACTTTGCTTACCAAATTTTTCTTAAAACATGAAAAAAGATCGGATCAGGGGGCATCTTTGTATTTTTAAGTTCATATCTTGTTTTTTCTTTCTGGTTGCTCCACATGGTGGCGTCCTAGGCGACCGCCTATACGGCCTATGCCAAGGACCAGCCCTGGTGTTATATGTGTTTATTTTAATCATCAAATTAAAGCAATCAGTCAAAGGCTGCCATGTATACCTATAGATATGACTGGATGTTACTTGCTCAGTTTCTACTTATGGTTTGGCATACCATTTTAAAGCCTGTTGTCCATTTGTTAATCTGTATCCAGAGTTCAAATGTGTGTTGGTTGGTTGTAAATGATCCAACAAATTTAATTAAGAAGAAAGCATAAAAAAAGAAGTTTCACTATTTATTTTTGTTGTGTTGGACTTTCAAGGGGAGTGGCACCAGTATGATGATGTCATCCATCCCGAGCTGAAGAAGGGTGTCTGGCCTTGGAGTTCTTTGACCAAAGATGTAATGAAAGGCAGAGACCTCGCTGGCAGGGTGATGCTGGATAACATCTTTGAGCTTCTTACAACTTGGAATGAACCAAATGTGGACAACTTCTTTTTACTGCTGCGACAGTTCGTATATACATACAGCTGTCCTGTACTTCACCATGGCATGAGGAGGCCGTGGGGATTACCATATGATATTAAACAGGTAAGAGTTTTATTCTATAACAGCACATGAAACCCTAAAAACTGAGACAAAGTTTCCAGTTTTTTACATTCTACCATCAGAATGTAAGTATTAGACATTGGTTGTTACCTTCTTCCTTTACTTTTTCTAGGTAGCAATCCTGCTCAAAGTTGTTCTGGAGGAAAACATCAAGGACAAGCGCAGAAGGCAGAAAGAAACAAGGAAATCCCCTTTACCACCTCTGCATGCAGGAGTTGTTAGTTTGCTCATTTACAACAAGTATCTGAAAGACGACATGACAGATCAACTGTCTAATCTCTGTGAGCTTCTTTGCCTGCCTCAGCTGCCACCACACCATTTCTCATCTTACTGGGAAGACTTCACAAGGCCTTTAGCAGATAAAAAGAGGTAACTCGTGTGATTTAAGTTGGCATAAAATAACAATAGTTACCAATACAATATATTATCATAATGAGAAATAATTCATAAATAAATATAAGTTAGAAAAAAATTAGAAAAACTAAATGTTCCCAAAGACCCTCAGATTTAAGTTTAAGAAGACAATAGTGACTCTCAGCACTTTATAGGCAAGTTACTCTTAAACGTTCAGTCAGCTTAATTATTTGGCCTGGAAATGGCATCAGTCAGAGGACCCTGCCAGTCGATCTAATACGTGATCAAAAATTCAAGCTGGTGTCAGCTTTAAGTCTATTCATTTATATAGAGTAGTTATAAAGTAGTACTTAGTCACAAACAAGACTTTACAGTGAAAATAACAAAGAAGACAGCAATACAAGGAAAAGAAAAACATAACTAGAGATAATAAATGTAACAATAACAGGACAAAGCTACCTGACAGTACCTGCCGTGTTCACACTAACAAGACAGAATTTTTCTCCTTTCCCCTTTCAGTTCACATTCATCTGGTATTTTATCCACCATGAATATAGTTTATTGGTCTCCACAGTGGATACATTTAAAATGTCTTGCATTCTCGTGTGAATACAGATAATGGAACTTTTCTCAAAAACTGACTTATGTAAACATAGCTGATTTACTTCTACTTCTACTTCTAAATATTTTTTAATGTTTTTTTGACAACAACAATAAAAGGCAACAACAAATAATGACGATAACATCAAAGTCAGTTTACAGCAGACAAGACAAAAGAAACAAGCAAAATAACAAAAGAAGAAAAAATCATATGCATAACTAAATGGATACAAAGAAATGGCAATTAAGGTTGTAGACAATAGATCCATAATAACAAGTAGGGCTGCTCCCTCGTAGATGGTCAGTGACTAGTCGGTCATCATATAGGCTATATGTATTTTTTTTCTATCTCCAAGAGAAACTTCCTCAGACATCCTCGGCACACACAAAGTTCAAGGCAGTGTTTTTGCATGATTCCCTGTGGAGAAAGTCAGCTCCACAGATTCAAAGATTAAATCAGCAGACAGTCAGCACATTTAGTCGACGAGGGCAACCCTAGCAAGGGCATATAAAACAGTTTCAGTAACAGTGTGCAGCTGGATATTTTCTCTGATGTGATCCAGAAAATGGTTCCATAATTTATCAAATGTGTTTGATGAACTCCTCACAGAAAATTAGATTTTCTGTAATGAAACATAACAGCAAGCAATGTTAAGAAGTCAGCTATGTGTTAACTGAGGAGGTCATACAGGCCACAGGAGTAATTCATTTCATGTAGTAATATTTTTATTGTGTGGTCATATATACTGAAACATAAAATTAGAGACCACTGAGACTTGCAAAGTATGACATTGGCCTTGTTTGTTAAAATGGTCCATCCTGCAACACTCCTTAACAGGTGGTGGCAGTATCATTTCATTGCAACAACAGTGTCATTAAATAAAACATTAATTAATTAAAAAACAAACAAAGTGATAAGTAGAAGGAAGGCAGTGCTTTTCTATTGTTTTGGCTTTTAAGTGTAAATGCTGAACTTTTTAAAAACACAGTGGACAGATTTCCTTTACACATAAACAGTGATGGTCTTGACACTGAAAGTGTGCAAAAAAGTATTTTGCTCAATGTTGCATCCAATAGGACTCTAAAATAAACATCTGAACACAAGTGACCATATCTTTCAACAACATAGTACAAAGTAGAAACTACACCTATGGATGGTTCTTATGTATATTAAAAAAAAAAAAACATAGTCTGCTTTCCAAATATTGAATACTTTTTTTCTACTGTAAATATAATGAAACTAAACACTGACTTCTCCACTGGTATAGTGTTGCAGATGCTGTTGAGATGCTTTGCAGCAATGCTAGACAACACCATGTTGACAAGTGGATCTTGGTCATCCCTCTGATTCACCTGCTGAGAGGAGAAAGCAAGCCATTTGAGCCCGTTCCACCTGTCTTAAATCCACAGTTTGACTCCTGGACAGGCTTAAGGGGGGGCAAAGGAGCACATTTCAACAGCGGCGCTTATGCTGGGTAAGTGTTTTTCTCCTGCAAAGACTTTAGCACATCTACAGAACCTTTTGAAATATCTGCGAGCGCACAAGCACGAGCAACAAGACACTGACTGCAGTGCACTTAACGGCCACAGGTGTCATTAATAACAAGGGTTTTCTGGAAGTTACACGTAGCGCCTTTAATACCCAGAAATTCCAAACCAGTGGTTGTTTTATCCTAGTATTTCATAACACCACACATCATAAAGCAATAGCTCGACATTTTAGGAAATACATCATAACCGTGAGGTTGCAAGTTGCAGTGACCTCAGGAAGTCACTACTCCAGGTCAAGAATTATTTTTTTATAAAAGTTGACATGATGAAATGTAGTTAAATGCATTGTTTGTGGGTTCCCACCCCTCACTCTGGGATATCCAGATTTGTTTTCCCCTCAACACCTTGTCATCATAATCAACTCTGACTTCAAATTAGGATCATGAAAGACCATGCGTACCTGGCGGACATTGATCATCTTCTTGTGCACTCTTGGATGCCTCTGCTGCATGTGGACGATCTAAAAAGCTTCATATCCAGTGTGAAAGTGAAGCTACTAGACATTCTTCATTACATACAGTTCCATATCAAATCTGGAGTAACTCAGGCCAGCTACACGGTATGTATCCTTAACAGGCTTTTTTATAATAACAATATATCAATTTGAAAATAATGTGACTGTGAAAGTGGTTGCTTGTAACCTACAGAGAATTATCACCTGAATTTACACCTTTACAACAAGCTCATTGTTGGTTGTCTGGCCCACAACTTTACTTACTGCTCAAACAGGCAGCTGTTTTCAGTGAAAAAGCTCTAAAAGCCTACTGTACACTATTACCTGCAGCTAAAGAGAAATATTTCCCTCACTTGGTAGAGACCAAAAGTGGACTTCTATTCGCCTTATTCACCTACGTCATCATCTGAGGCTGAGGGGTACGCAAGTACTACAACTTACCGCTGAATACCAGCAGTGCCGCCTCACTGTTGCGTTCCCAAATGTACCTCTCAGGTTTCGACATTAACCCTCTGTGACCACAAAAAAGTTACTCTGTGGCCACCAAATATCCCCTGTAGGTGGCCACCACATGTTTTCACGTCTCTCTTGAGATGAGACTGGAGGAGTAGCTCAATGACGCTATCGTGAACGCCTCTGTTGTTACCATGTTTCTGTGAAAATCACAATGTTGCAGTCCATAATCCATGTATGAGTGGTGATCGGCACCCAAAGTTCATCCGTTTTCTTCACAGAGACCGTACATGGGTGAGGAAAATGCTGCGTAGTGGTAGCCGATAAGGAGTTACAGTCTCCACGCTGCCTGCGAGCACTCCAAAGCTGGAGCTGCTACAACTGCGGGGATATCACTAAACTGCCTGTGCATTGTCTGATTTATTTAATACATATATATATATATATATATATATATATATATACATATATAATTGACACTACACAAAGCGGACCTGCTCTCTCAATTGGTAGAGAGAGGTAGCCTAGAGATGACAGGAGAGAAGCATACAGTATACGTTACTTTTAAGAGTGCCAATTTTAGTTGAGTTTTAATTGAAGCTTCCTAGCGAATTTCGGGAGCAGGACCACACCTGAATCATGCCTCTTCCGGCATTCGAATAAATACCGATCCAACCCTCTCCTCTCGTTCGCTCTTGCATTCTGCACTAGAACCAAGACCACACAAGATCTCCTCCAGCACACTCACTAAAGTAACGTTCATCCACTCACCTCATCTCGAGTACGACGATCCATCTGGACCAAACCAGGATGACCACGTTCAAAGTTTCCGTCGGCCCAGGAACAGAAGTCGAAAACTTCTCCGCCGCCTCCGTGCCCGAGAGCCCACTTTCCGTAATCCAAAATCCACCCAGGAAGCTCGTGAATCCAGCAAGCCTCAACACCGTCTCCTCACTGCCCACCTGTCATTGGAGAGGACGAGGCCAAAGAAAAGTCCACCGTTGTCGCGTCGAGTTCTCAGAGGACGACTCCAGCACCCCCACCGCCTGGCTCCCCCGACGACCAGCTTTCATCAAAAGATCTCTTGACTGGACCGTAGCCACTCTTCAAGAAACACTCAAAGATAAAGGGATTCCAGCTAATAGAACAGACAATAAAGCAAACTTTTCAACAGCCGTCTGCCGCCGCGCTCTCAGCCCCGTCTGCAGACTTCATGCACCAGCTCTCTTCTGGATGACGTCACCATGCCAGAGGTGGGGGACTTGAGTCACATGACTTGTCTCGAGTCTGACTCGAATAAATACTGACCCAACCCTCTGCCCAACCCTCTCCCCCCCTGTTTCTTCTTCTCTCCTTCCTCCTCGACATAGGGGAGTCCGCCATGCCCGGGCGCTACAGTGGACTCCCTATCTCCCTCTATAACTTTTTACAGCGTCGAAACCTAGTGCTTGTGTGTTCACTCATCTTTCCCACACTGGGATTTAGATATTTAAAAGGAAAATACACATCTACAACCTTCTCCGTGGAAGTTTAATCACCCCAAAGATGATTGCAATTTCAGTATAGTGTATATATTAGTGTATTGTTTAAGAAAAGACAGAAAAGATTAGGCATATATTTTAATTTTGTTAATGTCTTTTCATTTATTTAAGTGTCACAGTTAGGGAACTTTCGGTTTATCCTAACCCCCCCCCCCCCCAGCCTCGTTTTGGTTTTCAAAATGGCCGCATGGTGAATAAGGCAAATTCATCAAGTTACCAGTAACATCACTCCAAATGAATGATAATGTCACACATAACTGCACACATATGTTTGCTAACAAGTTTTCCATATCAACTTGAAAGGTGATGATACAGTAAGTCAGTGTTGTGTTCACGACTTGTTTCTGCTGCCACTAAGTGGCCATAAAAAAAAAAACAGTTACTGCAGGTTTACTACCACCTGTTTGAATTACCTAATCACTGATGAACTACTGTATGTCTACTGTGTGTGTTCTGTTATTCGATTTACAGGTTTTGGAAGAATTGGCATCTCATCTCATCAACAGAGAAAGCCACAGCAATAAAAGGTCAAATAAAACCCTGTACCTGTCACTCACTGTAATACATTATCTCTATATATTGCTAGGAATCCTTGCACATACACAACAATAATCTAATATTTTTCCCATAGCTTTGATGACAAATATGGAGAGTGTTGCCTGAAAACTGCTGTAAGGCTTCTTGGTTCTATCTGCCATCACGCAACAAATCCAGGCCGCTCTGATCTTCCCATGTACTTCCTTGATCTGGTCTGTCTGATAGCCAAGGCGTACGACCACACCGACTCCCAGGTGAGACTCACCTGTCAGTCTGGACATGCCACACTTTAATGTCTCCATGTCAAGCCATAGTCAGGCCTTGACATGGAAAAAGATTGAACTCAGTGTGTATCATGAAATATTTTCAATTAGTTAATTGTGGGTTTTTTCTACCAAACAACTGACCAGTTTTGGGATATGTAGCTACACATTATTACACTTTATTCCTCATTAAAGCAGGGTACACAGCAGACGAGCTAAATTATTATGCTTAAATGAAAGCAGAGTTTTTATATTATGCAGAATAATTTAAAAAACATTGAGATATCCATTGTAACTTCTAACTGCTATTCCAGGCAAGAGAGAGAATTCACGAAGAGTCAGTCGGGGAGACATTAGAAACAATGAGGGAATGGCGGAGAAACACCTTCAGAAACAAACTTCTTAATGACTGGGATCGCATACAGTTTTCTGTACCCCATGAAATTAAGGTAAGCAGAAATATGCAATGATATATACGTTGTTTTACGTTAAAATATTCCAGTGTGATAGTCATTTGATGTTGTATACAGTACTTGTGATGTAGCTGACCTATTAAAATCCTCTCTTAGGTATGGGACAAGCTTCTCTCAGTATCCTTCAGTCATGAAGAACACACTTCATTCTGGAGAACCACCTTCTCAAAGGATTTTGAAGGAAAACTAAAACGAGTAAGACTGGATTTGCGTTTGTCTTTACATGCTTTACAGATCTTTACATGTTTGAGAAACAAATCTAACTGAAGATGTGTGCTTGTGTGCTATAGGAACAGCCAGAGGATCAAATCGGAATATACTCTCACAAGATGGAAGAACTGAGCAAGACAAGTCCGCTGTTATGCAGCACAATGGAGAAATGTGCACTGGAGGCAGTTGCGGCTGTTTGTCAGGTATGATTTTGATAAGTGGTAAATAAGCAGTTAATCAATGCTTTGTTATAATGTAAATGTAAGTGCTTAAAGACATCTTTTTGTGTGTGTTTATTCATAAACAATTGTAACTCTTATGGTGTAAACCATTTAAGGTTTTGTAACAATTATTTTAACAGCTTATAATTACTAAGCAAGGCTGGAATTATGAATACCTGTAATAAACGACACCTAACGACTCCTTAACAAACAAAGACGAAGAAAAGAATAAGGTCTTGTCAAAAAGATTCTCACACACTGCTCCTGCAATGAATGCATTAATTAATTTAGTACATCCCTTCAAGATTTCGAGCTCTCCTCCTCCATAACAAATGCTGGAAGTGCATGTTTTTTCCTCAGTCTTCTAAACTAAATCTATAAAGGACAACGAATTTCACTGGCTGAAATTGACCAGTGTGTGTGGTGCCACTTGGCGTACATGATCTAATTTTTCCTGTACTTTTGTTTCTGTTTAGGATAAAACTGGCAGAGCTGTTGCAACTCTATTTGAGAAACATGATATCACAAAGTTTGGGAAGCTGATGTCTGTTATTGTGCAGAACACATGGCCCACAGATGCAAATGGAGATGACATTGAAGGCGAGGACTTGATATTTGAGTACCTTGTAAACTGGCCCATGGCCAAAGCTTTTTTCCAGATGACAGGTAAATAAAATTAAATGTAACGTATAATGTTATGAGAATGATTTGTGAATCTGACTTGTACTTATGTCGAGCGTATGGTCATTCTCTTACATAAAGTGTGTGTGTGTGCGTGTGTGCGTGTGTGCGTGTGTGCGTTTGTGCATGTGTGTGTGTGTGTGTGTGTGTGTGTGTGTGTGTGTGTGTGTGTGTGTGTTGTGTAAGTGCTGGTCGGGTTTCAGTGTCTTCTGGCATTTGCTCCTTTTTTGTTTTTTGCTTCCTCGCTTCAGATTTCTCTCGAACTCGTTTCTTATTCGTTGTTTTTATTTTGTTTCCTG
>JAOVVB010096490.1:0-13181 GCA_028570985.1 Heterobranchus longifilis | reverse complement strand
GGGGGGGGGGGGGGGGGGGTTGGGTGGGAGACAAAACAAACAGCAATTAAGGTAGTTTTGTGAATCCGTTTGAAAGGCCTCATGATCCATCCTTTAGGAAACATCTGCCATATTGATGTATGAGGCCAGGAAAAGACAAATTCCTTCTATTCCAGTAAAACAAACCATAGCAGTGGCGAGTTGCCTATCCATCCATTTCTGTGTGACTCTGGCCTTCATGCACGCTTGCATACAATAAAACACAAACACGCTCACACACAAGGTCTGTGTTTTGATACACTCCAAAATATATCCCTCATAAACATTTATAGTCTAAATACAGATAACACCACCCCTAGCACTTTGCTCTCAGCTGCAAATTCCAGCCAACCGTCCAATGGGGAAAGAGGATAAGAATATATCTTTTGAAGTAGAAAGCTCTCGCCTTGTCTAGGGAAGAAACATTTTTCAAAACCCCCGGCAAATACTACAGCGTCTATCTCCCGTCTAGATATAACTGGAATGAAAAGGAGTTCAAGTATCTCGGCTGTCGGGCCAAATCACCCTGAAAATCCCTGAGAGGAAACAGACAAAAGAAAATCTAAGATTTACTGAGAGATAGACGGGGAAAAAAAACAAACAAATTGTTTTACAAATTTACCATGCGCTTTCCTGAACATGAACGGCAAATGGTAGTAAAAGCAGAACTAGGGAAACACCACTGTGTGCTCAAGAGATTCATCAAACTATAAATCGGATAAATCAGGCTGCATAAAACACTCCAAGTGCAGTTTGAGAGAAAGAGAAGATAAATGGGAGACAAGTCCGACATAGTGCTTTCACGTGTATTTCAGTGTGTTTATAGTCTACATTAAACGACACTTGGTCATGAAGCTAAGAAGAAAAACTGCAGACAGAGGAAAAAATCCAACATGGCGGTGGCTGGGGTGGCTTGTTGTGCAATAAACAAGAGGAGCAGGCTGCAGTGTGCCTTTGTTTTTATGTCAACACTGAGCTGTTCATCCAGGACCAGAGGATACACACACACACACACACACACACACACACAAACACCTTTTTGTCTTTCCCCTTTGGCCTGCTACTGCATGACACCTGCTTCAAATGTGTGTGACTCCAGCAGGAATCATTTAAAGTCGTGGTAACAATCTCTCAATCTCAACAGCCTCTGAAAAACACGGCGGGCCGTCGGAACGTTAAGGATATCACGCTACTTTATATTAGTATTTTACATGTGATTAAATGAGCATACATCTTTTCAGTTGCATTGGATTAAAATAGTTTGCAGAAGAAAATAGCAAACTGATAGCAATCTTTCTCTTTTAGAATCTAATGTAATAAAAAAGAGAGAGTGATGGTGATGCGATCGGAGCAGAGCAGAACTTAGCAGGTAAGTTGTTGATAAGTTGCAGTAAATACACGATGTATGTTTCAGTTAGTCTCTGAATAAAAACTGCAGTCCCTCAAGGGTCGAGGCCAAAGTAAACTTCTTGTGTCTGCAACAAAACCGAAGTGATCCGCGGCAGCACGGAGAGAGCAGGTGGAAAAAACTGACACTACAATTACAAGTATCAGGAGACGCAGCTCACGTAGGTGATGACAACTGGACACAGTGTAATAAAAACATGAACCTTGGTTCAGACTTTCAGGTGTGAAAAGATTACACAGATTACACAAAAATTCTGACTAAGCGTTGTGGAATGAATGATCCTACACTTTTATGTACTTCTCCCTTTTCAGGTGCACTTCAGGTTTATTTCCCTGAAACTCAAATACAAATCCAGTTGTACTTTGTCCTGTGTTGTGTACAATATGAGTCACGAATGTATTACTCTCTTGGGCTATGCAATGGTAGAAATATATAATTATTTGTTTCTATGCGGTGAAATGACAGAAACAGAGAGAATTAACTGAGACTTAAAAGCCTCAAGAATCTCAACAAGCTCACAGTTTTGGACTAGAAATGTGTTTCTGTGCAACACTTCATTCTTTCAAGTGTTTACAATAACATCTAGCAATCAAGACCCAAGGTCACACTGCAGCGGCTGGATGAAATATCAAATTTAAATATGTAAACATTTCCAACTGGAAGAACAGCGTGCAGAGTTTATAAGCTAGTAAAAAGCACAAAATGAAAGCAGCAGCAGATAAGATGCGAGTCCAACCAGGAACCCTGTTCCAAAGTGTCAAATAAAATACTTTATAAGATTAATGTTGTAGCAACTTGTGTGATTGCTTGGCAACCAAAAGGCAACAATGCAGAGTGTTGTTTATGTGATGAGTTTTGCTTGACGTGCAACCACATGAAATAAGTGCAAAGTAAATATCGTGATGGTCAAAAGCAGCTACAGAAAACTGACTTTGATCATGTAGATGCAAAACATTGTATTTACATGCATTTATCTTTTCTTCTGGGGTGTTTGCAGCTCGTTTAGAATTAATTCACGGGGGAGAGATGCAGAGTCATTTGGCCTGCAGCAGGACTGTACAGTTAGATCAGAAGCCAGACAACATTGGCCAAAGCAAAGATCCATCTGTCTGTTCCTCGCAGAGAAGAGTGTGTAGGGCACAGAGTGCACACACACACAGACACACACAGACACACACACACCTCCCATCACCAGCTGGATCGGAGAAAGCAGCACTTGGGGAACAGTTGACACGCTGATCTCTTTAATGGTCACATCCTCCACACCCAACACTGAGACACTCAGACACACGCTTTCATTAGTTTAAACCGACTGACAGAAAAAAAAATACATATTGCAACATTCCTTCCTCCAGATTCACAACACACACAAACACACACACACATGCACACAGCTCCCTCCTGCTCTCACACACGCACACACACACGCACACACGCACACCACCCCCACCTCCATGCAATCAGAGGCTCAGAATAGGAAGGAGGGAGAGGAAGCGGCCCTGCATTCACAGGCTGGGAACAAGGAGAAGGAAAAACAGCCGGAACCTGGAATTTACGGAGGAAAAAACAACGGCCATCCAAAAATACCTCAGGACCATCTCCGCAGATAAACAGAAATATCATTACTCTCATCCTCTAGCTCAGGACAGTTTTCCTAACACACTTCCTTCATCTCAACTCTGCTACTTGCATAACATCGAGGAAACATTCGCTCAAGCAGCACAGCTTTTGGATATTTGCACAGTGGGATTGCTCCTCAGATCTTTCTTCTCAGTCTCACACAGGTCAGGACCGCCATGTAGAACCTCATCAGGCCCTGAGCTAACCAGTGCCGAGTCCTTCAACAGCAGACCAGAAACCCCCAGCCAGTGGTGCAGTCTTACTTTCCAAGGCAATCCTGAAATGTGTCAGCATGCACGTGATGTAGTAAAATAGGAAAAAGAGTGACCTCTGGGGTGATCTTTGAGGTGTAGAACTTCATTAGAAAGTTTCACTGCTGAATACCCAGAGGTAAAGACGTAGCACACACACAGATCTTCAGGACAAAGTTGACTGATCCCAATTTTACCAATTTATTCTGGTGTTTCCGCCGTGTGGCATTCATCAGAGCATGCTCTGATGAATGCCACACAGCCGAAACATTAGCAATGTTTTGTTAAGAGAGAGATCAGTCAACTTTGCCCTGAAGATCTGTGTGTGTGCTACATCTTTACCTCTGGGTATCCAGCAGTGAAAATACCTTAACTTTGTTTAGCACCACAAACAAAGACCCCACTACTTCATTAGAAAGGTTGGACCATCCATTATGATCAATCTAAATGTACATTAATATGTAATATTCTGTCACTAGGGGTCTCTCAAAACATCAAAACAAAACTTCTCCCAGTTAGGATTCCTCCAGTGTTCATCGTTCAGGAGGCTTTTAACGGGAGCCAAATTATAAGCAGAGGTCTCCTCCTCTCCAAAACAAACGGACTGTGGACAAAGGACGTCCCGGAGGGGCTGCGAGCTGAGCCGCCGCTAACGCTTGCTCAGCTTGTTTATCTGATAACTTAAGATCCAGACGTTCAGGATTTTTTTTTACCGGGAGACGAATTTTCCGCAGAGGTCTCTAACTTTCCAAAACAAACGGACCAGATGATTAAAACTGGTAAAAACACAGAATAAAGCAGTTTCACGTTAAAAATCAGTGTTTCGCCGATGCTGTTCGGCAGATACAGGACGTCCCAGAGGGGCGGCGAGCCGAGGTGCCGCTAACGTTTGCTCAGCTTGTTTCTCTGATAGTTTAAGATCCAGACGTCCGATGACTAAAATCCTTCGCCTGGTTAAAATATATAGTTAAAAACGACGAAGATCTAAAAAGTCTATTGTGAAAATGGGGCTAAAAACTGGATAAAAAGTCCATTCATAACCATTGAATAGAATGACAGATTTCTCTGGGTTTGAAAATTGTGGGAAACATTTGGGATAATGTAAGTACACAACTCAACAAAATATATAACATCGGTCTAGTTGTTAAACATTTTAATGCAGAAAAAGCTATAATACACCTTTAATGTTATGTTTTCATAACAATCTGCTCCTTGCAGCAGATATAAGTTAACCAGGTTGTCAGGACAGCACCGTGACAGAGTCCTTCCTGTGGCTCAGATGTGAGGTTCACTGACCCTGAGGTCATTTCCTCTGACCTCTTCTTCCTAATTGATTCAATTTCCGAGCCATTGGTGTCCTATTAGGATGCTCTAATAGACCCATAGCTCCTTTCCAATACCCCCTTCCTTTGTCTCCAAAAAAGGACACATTTTCACTTTGTGTCACTAAACTTTGTCATCCTATCCACATGTGATGTCATTTAAACATACAATTCCACCCTACACGTTTGTTCCCAATGCCAGTAACCTTTAAATGACATAATTAACCTTTCAGTGACATCGTGACGTCATCTGTTGAACTGAAGCAGAACGCTGTATATGTGGGACTGCAAATGGGGTGGTGGTGATTGAGTCATCTCCAGTTTACCTGAGCTAAATAAAAGCATGCAAGAACAATATCTGCAGCCACATTTACACCCAGAAACTCTGAAAACGGTATGAGATTATATAGAAATCATATCTGGAATTTAATTTTCACTGCCTTGACTTCAAAACAATTACATAAAAGTACATCAAGTAGGTAATTTATTACAATTTATAGCCTGTAATACCAGCTGTGTCATGATCAGCATGCAAGTAATATCAAGTAGTATTTCCATAGTATTAAAGGACATATTTTAAACATGTTTTTGAAACATTAAGACGTTAATTGTATAGTTTTAATAGAATCAAATATAAATTTGCAGTGTTTTTTTCCACTATGTAATGAATTTCATCCATGCTTTATGTGATTAGATTACTATAAACTTACATTTGATCATTTGTCCACTAAACCTTGTGTCATTTGTTGCAGACAGTCAGTGGCAGGCACCATGCAACCACTATTTTGCCTTCAGGCGGCGTCTGTTCAAGGCTCCAGGCTGACTGTCGCACAAGACAAGCACCGGGTAGATCACAGTACTGTTTCTGCATTTAACACTGTGCACTCAACAGTTACATCACATTAATGATGCAGAATTATTTTCCTGGTTGGTAAAAACTGGATGAAGACGCACATCTTCACAGTATAAGTCACATTGTCCTGTCAGTCAGTGGTTTCGTGTCCCGCAGTCGGTCAGTTTCGTGATGAAAATACTGAAGGAGACAGGTGGGTGTTAATATCCATAAACAACCCAAGTCAGACCCGTTTCTGTGTGCATGTAAACACAATATGACATCAGGGTAATTAAACTAGTTATGAGGACTCCAGATTGGTCTCCCTCTGTTTGTTCCTTTGGTCTGTTTATTCATTCAGTTATTTGTTTGTTTATGAGATCGCTGATCGAATTTGACAAAACCTTTCGTGGGGACATTTGAGAATTTCACAATAAGGCCCGAGGCGAGATGTTTAGTTTTGCATTTGCAAGTCAATATGTCTCAAGTAACATGGACTGCATTTTGGAATTTGGATGAGTAATGCATTTCATCATTCCTGAATAGCATAAACTTCACTTTTAGCTAATATCACAGCACTACTGCATAAGGTTTCGTTCTGTGGTTTTATCAGGTCTTTTGTTTCACTCAATCAGCATAACAGAGACATTCGTTTTCTATAATCTGGCAAAGATTAAAGCTGGGGTAGGCAGTTTTTTTCCCCCATTACATAATAACCTTTCAGCATGTTGCAATTCAAGTGGTCTGAGAGAAACTAGACTTCTGCACCTCCTCTTGGCTGTGTTTTCAACCTTTAGAAAATCTAGCCCGTCACGGGGAGACTTTAGCCAATCACAGACCATTTCAGAGAGAAGGCGTTCCTATTGGCTGTTCTACAAATGCAGATAGTGAAAGCTTAATTCAATGGTGGGAAATGGTGCAGAAAATTGTGCTATTCCAGCATTTGCAACAACTGCCTACACTGCAAAGCAAACCTCAAAAAAGAAAGACAAACTTATCAAAGAGAGTGACAATAAACGCAATAAAACACGTCAATATCGGTGAAGCATCTCAGAGATGGAGAGAAAATGTTGCTAATAGTTTAGCCTTCTGCTAATCATAGCCAAGGGCTCACGGCTGCAGCTAATTCAGGTCTATGTTTATGTAAGCAGGGGTGTCCAAACTGTTTTGAATGGGGGCCATACAGTAACCTGTACGAGTACTAGTCATCCATTTCAATCATCCCATCGAACCAAAAATAGTTGCCATTGTTTCATTTGCCAAGAGACCGTCGCTGTTATGAAAGAGTTCAACGTGCAGAGACATTACGAGACTAAACATAATTAATACCCGTGGTTGTCCTGCAGTGAACAGGTGGAGGACGTGAAATAGCTCAAAGATAGTCTAACTAGCTTATTGCGCAACTGAAACCAGCAGCTCTCTGTTGTGAACTTTCATCGGCAGCTGGATAAACGCAGGTTCCCCGAAATACGAAATACGCTGAGCTTGTTTGGGTGCACGTACATGGTATTTTCACTTCATCTAAAGCGTGTGCTAGTCCGTGCTCGTCTGGTGGGAGGGGCTTAGGACAGAGAGCTGCAGGAGGAGGGCTGCATTTTCAAATTCTGGTGAGTTTTTTTTAGTTCTTTGTTTATTGTTTGCCACTTCCAGAAAACTGCCTACCCCAGCTTTAATACAAATACAATGATGCAGATAATGCTTCATCAGCAAAACTTGTCTATTGTGCAGACCACACTGTTGCCAAAAAAATAAACAACAATTTTAATTTGCCTGTTCTTTCTCTCTCCTACACTGCTGGCACTCCGCCTCAAGTGGGCGAAAGAATTTCGAGGTTTTTGAAATGACAGTTCAGGGGATGCTTTAAAACTAACAACATCTCATGTTTGCTTGGATACACTGGAGTTACAAACATTTCCAGGATTGTTGATTCAATTTTTTTTTTTTTTTAATCTCTGACAAGTAAGCCACAACCGGTTGCTGATGCAGCGATTCCTCTGATTGCGCTGTCCCGCTCTCGCTCTCACTAAGTGGTGTCTTCATCTGCAGCAGTTTGTTTATTAGTTTTAGTGTTTGACATTTTCCCAACGCAACGTCTTATTCAAACAAGTCTGCTCCGAGCACGCTGCTTTAATCACAAACTCCTCTTTTAAGGTAAATACAACTGGATAGCCTGTCAGATAGGCATTTCACAAAACTAAGTTTGTGGTTGTCAGATTTCAGACACATACACACACACGTGCACACGTTCATACATGTTTGTGTGTATGTGTGTGTTAGCCCCACTGAGAGGGTTATTACAAAGAGCCAATAGGAGCGAAGGACCACACTCTAGCACATCCTGTTTGACTTGACCTCAGAGGATATTCTCCTTTCCCAAGCAAACAAACCGCCGGGCTTTTGGATCGTACCAACGTCGGAGGGGAAGGGAGGGGACGGGAGCCGGGGGATGTCTCTGGTGGGGAATCAGTGGGTAGAACGGAGGTTTTTGCAGCAGAGAGAGGCAAAAGAGTTACTGCTTTGCCAAAAGAGCAGAACAGGTTTAATCTCTGAAAAAAACAGGTACGTGTTTCTGAGCTGTGCGTCACCAACACTGGCTAAAACTTCAAACACTTTCCATAAACAGACAATCTTACAGTGATCCAATAATAATAAGAAAATAATCTAACGTCAGATTTTCACGTATTGGTTTTCCTGAGCTTTCACAAAGTCTTACAGAATGTTAGTATATTAAATAGCAATCATAATTAAAGACACATAAGAGACTAAACAGATGCCACTAGGGCTGCAGCGAACAATTACTTTCATATTTGATTCATCTGTGAATCGATTAACTGATTAAATGATTTGTCTATAAAATGCCTGTTACAATTATTCCCCACATCCGATGCATTCAAATGGCTTCTTTTATTTAACCAACACTTAAAAGCCCAAAGATGTTCCGTTTACTTTCATTATGCGAAATAAAAGCAGCAAATCTTCACAATTGAGAAAAGGAAATCAGTAATTGTGACATTTTTTAACAGTTAAAAGCCAGTTTGATTGATATTCCCATGAGTGCAAAATGAAAAAACATGATTTATAAAAATCTAAATATTTTGCGATATCTTATCAGAAAATGTTTAATTGATATTCCCTGGATTGGACATAAAAAAATGATTTAGAAAATAAATGAAAATGGAGGTATCTGTTTTTGCAATGAAGCCTTCTAAAACAATAAAATCAATTATCAAATTAGTTGCAGATTCATTTTCTGTCGATCAAATAATTGATTAATCGACTAATCGTTGCAGGATGTGGAACAAAAAAACACACGAGAAAACATAAGGTATAATATCTAACAAAGACCCACCAACAGACATCACAAATGTCTGGGTGTTTGTCTCGATGGGATTGTTAAGCCCCTTTTAGGGTCACACCCTTGAAAAACGGACCCTAATTAAAAACCAGCATTTTACCAAACCTTCCTCCATGGCATCAGCCCGCCCCATCTGACACATATTGTATCACTGTGACATCCCAGTGTTGCTTTACATATTATGCAAAAAGACGCTGTATGTGATTAATCCATTATTTGGTTAAGTCACTGCAGCCTCCCTTCAGTCTCCCCGTGGTGTTTTCCTCGGCTAACGGTGGGCCAGCTTGCTGCTGCTGGGAGACTATTGGGATTAATGCTGCCGACTGACACTAATCTCATTGTGGTTAAAGCTTTGGAGAGACTGTGTACACCCACTTCACTCTCACTCCCAAACACTCGCATTTGTGGCACCGATCCGCTGGGACATTTGAGGTGGGATTTGGGTGGTGGATTCTCTCTCTCGCTGCTCATCTTATGGGTGGTTTGATTTGATTTTTAAATCACTGAAGTCCCGAAGAACTTTATAAGCTGAAAATGATACAAATAAACATGTTTGCTGTAAGCATGTTAAAAAAAGAATCATCTCTTTTTTTGCACCACACAAAACCAGGAGTAAATGTGGGTGAGTTTGGTATTAACTGTGTTTATTTTTCATCCACTATTCATATAAATCAGTTATTTTTGCAGCAGGATTTCTCACTAATCTATGTTCTTACATTCATTGTGAGCATTAATTATCAAAGAGTGGTGTGAGTCCACTTATCTGAATGAATAATGAAGCTTCTCTGCTCATGGTGAATGATATCCAATGCTTTTATCAACTTCAGGAGCTGCTGTCACTATATTTAGCCTATACAGCCTGTGTGTTTCCATGGCTACAAGAGTTGAAGTGTGCTGAAGGCAGCAAATTTATACAATCTATATACTCTGAGATCATGTCAGTAATCACAGCGTGCGTCTGAATCATTTCCACCTGGGTCCCATAATAAGATCCCACCTAAATGCCTTTAACTTACAGACATACTGCATTCAATTTAAAAGGGGTTTTCCAAAATGCTCTTTGACCAATTTTCAAAAGAATTTACTTTAAACGCAAAATTGCATTAAATTTCTGCTGCCAGGGTCTCTCAATCAAAACAATGACAAGAGAAGGAGCGATGTCGTCCCTGCAGTCAGTTTCTCTCCTTTAGGATTCCTTCAGTGTTCATCGTTCAGGAGGTTTTAACCGGGAGCCGAATTATCTGCAGAAGTCTCCTCCTCTCCAAAACAAACCAGGTTAAAACACTGAATAAAGCAGTTCCACATTAAAAATCAGTGTTTCAGTTTCGATTCTGCCCCACGGCTCTTTGCTGCATGTCTCCCTCCCTTTCCTGTCTACCTTCAGCTGTATCTATCATGAAGGCAAAAAGCCCCAAGAAATAATCTAAAAATAATAATAATAATGATCAGTGTTTCTCCAACGCGAGCCGAGCTGCTGCTAACATTTGCTCAGCTTGTTTCTCTGATAATTAAAGATCCAGATGTCTGTTGACTAAAATCCTTCATCTGGTTAAAATATATAGTCAAAAACGACCAAGATCTTAAAAAGTGTATCATAAAAATGTGGCTTAAAACTGGATGACAAGTCAATTTATAACTACAACTTCTGGCAGACAACCACAGCGCTGACTCATGCACAAAGGGGATATGACGCCGCTGAAAGGCGTAACGTGTCGATTAAAATGACACTTTTCTCTTGTTGGAAACATTTGGGATAATGTAAGTAACTCCACTAAATATATAACATATGTCTAGTAGTGTTTAGACATTTTAATGCAGAAATGTTACATGTTATATCTTCAAATAGAGTGCAATTGAAACGTTTTATTTACTGTAAATCCATAAAAGTATTTTTACAATTCACAACAATCATGAGTGCTTTGCACTTGGTTTGATTTTCACTAAAAGTGGACTGAGTGAATCCTGCAAAGCTCCTCTTCAGAAAATCCAATCCATCATGCATTGTGACAACTAAGACTACTTTCCTTCTTTCCTAACTCTTATTGTGCTCTCCAAACTAAAAGATCGCTTTAAACCTTAAAAAAAACGTGCACACCGTGTGAAAGTTGACCTCGACCCCTCCCCCCCCTCCTCCTCCAGATCTTGTTCTCAGAAAAGGTGAGTTTTGATGACGATGACGACACCTTCCCTGAAGTTTGCAGCACGTCCAAACAACCCTGTTGGTTCATGTTGCCAGTGTACTCGACAAAAGGCCAGGTCAGTGCTGGTGCACCGCTGTTTGTAGTAAACACCAAAAAGTCAGAGAAAAGAAAATAAAGTTCCAAAACAGAACATGGGGGAGAACATTATCAAGGCAGACAGGTGAGTTTTAAGGAGCATTATGCTCCTGTGAAGCCAGAATGTCAGAAGGTTCCTTGTTTTAATGCGACAGGTCATACTAACTATCAAAATACGAGATTTATCTACAGTATATTTCAGTTACTTAAATTAAAAAGGCAGGACTTTTATTCTGTTGTGTCCCAAAAACAGAAAATTAGAAATAGGGATGTCCTCGATTAAAGAAATTCTTGGTCGACTAACACTCAACGATTAGTCGATTTAATCCACAGATCTGAGTTTCTCCACAAAGAATCATGGCAGCTTTTTCTTATGCTTGTGGAAGACTGAGGTGTGTATATTTGGTGGAGGGTTTGGGGGTGCTAACCCAAGAACACTTTACATTTTCCAATTAAAATCTTTCAATTTCACATCATTTTGGACCATTATTATTTTATCTGTGTAAAAAAAAAAAGAAAGCATAAACATTTTTTTTAGATGCTGCCCAAAATGGCTTGAGTGCAGCTAAGCCTTATAAGTTTGTTCTCTTGGAAATAAGTCATTCAGCATGAAAAATGACTAATCGACTAAAGAAATCTTAGTCGACTAAGACCAAAACAACCGATTAGTCGACCCATCGACTAAGAGGGGGCAGCCTTAATTAGAAACATGTTTTCATCGGACCAGAACTTCAGGTTTTAGAACGCTTTGCAATATTCAACTTCCTCATTCGTTCATCAAAGAAACCAACAAATCTTAACAGCTCGACCTCTGCGGGTCACTTCCTTCACCTGCAACTGCAGCAAATGAGAAATCCAGAGAGACTCCAATCTGACGGCTGAATTTCTCCCACTTTCTTTCATGTAGGTCGGCGGTGACTTCCTTAAAGGGGAGCTCTTTCAGGTGCGGCTCAGAGGGACCCCAAGTACAGCCGGGAACTCAACCTGCGCCTCTGAAGAGCAGCTCATAAATCGACCTTCCTCTGCTGGTCTTACAGCCGACGTCACTGTCAATCTGCTGCAACATATTGGCCTCCCTGCGCTTAAATCAAGTTTTATAATACTTTTACGATAAAGACCCAGCTGGACTTCAAACATGAGCTGCATTACGGAGAGCAAATATGGCCGGGGCCTCCTGATCAATGTAACAGGTGGCCCATCAGTCAGATTAACAACATCAGATAAATATGACCGACACAGATATGTAGTATATAGTCTGCTGTCATATTCCCATAATGTGATGTCTGAATCTATTTCACCCGCTGTGCTTCTGTTACTTTTTTTCATAACATGCATCCAAATCATGTCTGCCGTCAAGACGTGAAAAGTGCCAAAGCTTTAAATGAATCCATGTGTTGTATGTGATAACGACATAATATGCTCCTTTCTTCTTATCGCTGTCTGCAAGTCTAAACGCCTAAAACTGAACATGTTATGGCTTTTTGTCTGCATGAAAAAATATGTTCATTATGTCTCCAGAATTAGATTACAGTATGTATTATGAAAGATATTTAATTTTCCTATTAGGAAATTATCTGAGGTTTGATCTCTTTCTGAAGTATTTTGTGTCACATGCTGCATCTAAAAGATGACCAGAGTTAAGACTGGTATTGATCTTCTTCTTGCACAAGATCATTTTTAATATATTTTGCAGAATAATAGATGATATTAAAATATGTTTTTAATCATCAGTTAATACTACAGGCCCTGTATTGCGAAATTTCAGTCCTAGACAGTCCAATTTCCCATACAGTTTGAGACTCTCTCTCTAAGCTGGTGCTGACTTCTAAACCCACTTCCTCCTTGATGTCAAATCTGCTAAACTTTATAAAGATCTCTGGCCATTTCTGGGACCTACATTGCTGAATATTTATCACTTTCGACTAGCACTGTTCCCAATAGTTTTAAAGGTCCCATATTGTAAAAAAAAAAAGTGAGATTTCCATGTCTCTTTTGATTATAAAACAGGTCTAAGTGCTATACAAATACTGTGAAAGTATCAAAATGCTCAATCCACTGAGAAATGCACACAGCCCGTATTCAGAAACTGTGCCTTTAAA
>JAOVVB010096481.1:0-13181 GCA_028570985.1 Heterobranchus longifilis | reverse complement strand
TATATATAAACAGTGCAAAGTAAATATTAATGAACATGAATATATTTTAGCTAATCACAATTCTATGAAGTTGGACGAATAAAACAAAACACTACACTGAAAATAGCAAACATAACAAAATCAAGCTGAGCTTGAACTTACAAGTTGAGCTCCATATTTGAACACCTTCTTCCCGTTGTCATCCTCAGAGTAAAACTCCTGCAGGAACCGTTTGCATTTGTCTGCAAAAAAAACAAAAAAAACAAAACAACATTCAGCATTATTCCACAACAGAAAAAAAACACACACAGGCCACCCACATCCAGCAGACACTAGGTGGAGATTGTTAGTTCACTATATATCCACACAAAGAAATCATTGTTTACTGCTGTTATCTTTTCATTCGTTTATATATTGAAGCAGTTTTCCGAGTTGTAAAAGCTTGATTAAAAACACCACCACCAGTGGGCCTAGAAACTGGGAGCTAATTTGTTGTCCTGCGACGACCCCCTTTGTTGAGTAACATGGCATCCTGTAATCTCGATGAGTCACTATTGCCTACAGTAGAGCACAAACCGCCGCTGGTGCACTACAACAACCAAATTACACTCAAGTGCAGCTGCTAACATAGTTTTAGAGTAAAATAACCGACGATATGCAGCACATAGCTTCGGGGTAAGAATGTAAATACAACAACAGGCAGCGCTCAGTTCAGTGTCCATTTTTTTTTCTTTGAGAAAATATCCCTCACTTCTCGAAAGAGCCACAACTACTAACTATTTAATTCCACGGTACAGGAAACGAATCTAGCCCAAGCACGCTAATTAATATACTCCACTTACTTTGTCGCTGTAGCAGAAAATCCGCAGCTCCGGTTTATTATTTCTCTGTTCGAGGATGTTATTGTAAACAAAGCAGCACATGGCTTTTGTGCCTCGTCACTCAAGTATCCCTCCGCGACCCCCCTCCGCGCTTAAAAATAGTCCTGGCTGTTGTTTTCAAACCATGGCCAGCCATCTTCTAACGTTAGCTTAGGTTTTAGCTGAGGTGTGTTTAACACAGGCAGCTCCATCAGTATTAGCCATTGTTCTTAACACAAGCACTGAGCGGTAACAAGTCGCTGACTTCATGTTTAACGCTGAATGTTTCCGATATCCACTCAAAGTAAAACTTCTAACGTTAACTGATCAGTTAGCATAGTGCGGTGCAGCATTCACATATCGGAAGACGGCTCAGGTCATTGTTAAGTTTCAGGTTTTCCTTAAGTTTAGGGTAAAAAATAAATATCAGAATACATTGTTATAGATCCATATCAGGTAACGAACTTAAATTAAAAAGGTAAAAGATGGTCACATATGCTACATTTTCAACAACACCAACGGACATTTTGTAATGTTGCTAACGTTATTAATTTTGAATATTAACGCTGGCCATCTCCGTTAGTTAGCGTTAATACAACATTTTCGTTTGTTTGCATAATATCGAAATCATGTTAAAGTGTGTGTCCAAAACGTCATGGAGACAAACCAGCCTTTCAAAGGCGACTGATCAGCTTGCATTTTATTAAAACAGTCAGTACATCTATGTACAAAAACACCAAAACTTGTACAATTGACAGACAGACTGCTAGAGAGAGAGAGCTAGCTAACTGGCTAGCATGCTAACGTAAGGTAGGTTGGGGAAGCTAGCAGTGGATGTTTAGTGGGAGACTATGTTGATTTCTGGACGCGAGACACTCCCGAAGCAAGTGTTTAACATTTGACTCGTTGTGGATATTGCCAAATTAAATGATTGCTGAATGTCACAGTTTTAACATACTGAGGTTGCGTTTGATGGCGTTTAGCGTACTTTTATTGTGTCGCCTCATCGTCGAGAATCAAGGGAGCCGCGTAACGCTAACAAGCTAGTGCCTTTTACAGAAGAACCATAGAGTGTTTATAATGTTACGTATGTTTTACGTTATTGGAGTAACTTCAACAACGTCCATGTGGATGCCTTACGTTACGATTCAAGTGCTTTAACGCTATGTTACGAGGTTGTGTTACTGTTAGTTGAAATCGTAATGTTGGACATTAAAGGTGAAAGTTAAAGTTGCACATTAATTTCTTAACAGAAACATGTTACAAAGAAATCCCGCTCCGCCTTCATTAACTTAAGTGATTGTTGGACATGTGCTTTGCACGGAGGCGCCTGCTCCTTTGTTTAAACGGATCCATCCGGGTCACTGTGTAGTCACAAGCTCACACAGAGAATGCTTCACTAGTTACTAACAAGTTAGCTAACTTTCAGAAAAGTTAGTGCAACTTTAAACCCCCCCATGTCCCCGACTTACTTAACTACACACAACAGACATGGACACACAAACATGCATAACTTGCAGGACTGTGGTCTAATGAACGGGAGTTAATGCAGAGTGAAAACGAAGAGTTAACGTTAAGTTTTGTAATATTACTGCAGACAATGAATTGAGATGGTTTCGATTAGCTGAATTTACCCCCAATACACTCCATGGTGTTAATCAGTAACTTAGGTTTCCAAAGAGCATTTTAGAGGACGCATTTAGTTCAAAGTTTAGTCATTTAGGCCAACCTGTTGCTGCCATGCCGTTATCGTGTAAGTGTATCCACATTACCTTTCTCTGCCTCATAATCCTTACGAGCCATGGCTGCAGACGTCGACCCTCAGGTGAGATAACTTGCTTCCAAAATCCTAAAAGGTAGCAACGGACCAAAATATAGTTTAAATTCACGGTTTAATCACTTCTCTATCAACGGAGACGGTAGTCAATCACTTGCAGCTTGCGGTTCTCCCCCGGGTCGCGGAGCAAGAAGTGGCGCGAGTCTGACGTCTGCAGCAGCCAATCGCGTCGCGTCTTTCCGCAGGGAGGGGCGGGATTTCGTGGTGGCGCGAAAGTTGCGGGCTATTGTGTGTCACGTGACTCGACAAACTTCCGCCCTGCTAGTCAGGATTGGCGCGAAAGGCAATGATTGGATTTCATACAACACAGTGACCCCAGAGTGAACTCAAACTGTGTAGTCGACTGTACAAATGACAACATAAGGGCGTTTACCTCACAAGTACTGTATTTCAAACAAGGCGAAGGAAGTACATTTCAAAATAAAATATACCCTGTTAATTATCTTATTGCTACAGACATTGGTATTTCCTGTACCTTTTTAAAGCATAATATAGAAACAATTTCTCACCTATTTTTTGATTGTGAAATATCCTACAATTTTTTGGACAGATCTGGAATCTCACTTCTTTGATGCTACTAACTCTATTAACCTTAAATATATTATTTGTTATTACTATGATAATCCAGAAGATGGTGCTCTTGAATATCTGATCCATTTCATTATTCTATAAGCAACATTATATTCACAAAGAATTAAACAAGATTTTGTTCTAAATCACTACCTACATTTTCATATTTTCTCCTATTAAAATCACTGTTTACAACAGTTTTGGAAAAATAATGGAACTTTTTCCTCTGACTGAATGTTTATACTTGTGTATATATGTTTTGTTTTAAATGTAATTGTCTTTAAATATTCTCATTTGATGTTCTTCATTTGTTTTTGTATCGCTTATATTCATATATACTTTATATGATATTTTTGTCAGTAAAAAACACTACTTCATATCCAAATAAACCTATTAAAACTCTCAGGTATTAAAGCACCCTCAATTTTATAGCATGCATTATAGACTCATTATAATGACACTTTATGAAAATATCCATTATTTTCTAACTAGTAGACATAATGTAGGTAGTTTCCTCACAAATACCTCTTTACAAATAAGAACATAAAGGTGGTGTCCTTTGTAAACTTGTATGCACATTTTATCCTGTAAAACAAAAAACAATGATTGTTATGCTGGCAAGATGCAATATTTCTAAGTTAATTACTGAAAATGCAATGGATGTTTCATATATTATTATTTTTTTTTTTTTTTTAGAACGAATGAATGTGAGCAGTCGACTGTAAGTGAGTGTAGTGCTGCTTGGATTATTAGTATTTTTTTTCTTAGCATTTTCTTTTTTTCAATTTCACTACAATTTACGGACCCTTGGCATATTGTTTTCATTGTGTACATCATTTAATAAAAAAATAAATATTAAAAAAAGACACTGGGAGCATAAACTGTATTGGTAACTAGCTCTGTCCACTCAGAATCTCGATCTCTTGATCTCATTAAAGACACTTTTAGTTACTTTGCTCAATTAAGCATGTTTTAATTAACATTAAATTACAACTGTTACACAGAAAGAAGGTGCCGTCAACAAGAGAGATATTATGAAACTGAATTAAAAATGTGGAACACGGGGGGGAGAGACTTTCAGCTGCCAGCCAGCAGGGATCTCACTGAACTTCTGCACAACATTTCATGTTCAAAACATAAACATTACTAATAGTGAACGGCAACAACTTTTGTCCCAAACTTCATCATCTTTTACCTTTCTCTTCCCCTCCAACAAAATAATGACTGAAATAGATTTGATAGGTGAACTCAGTAATGTAGAAGAACAGATGGCCCTAATACTTGTTACACTCAAATGTACTGAAACCACTGAAAACGCAGAAGTGTTGAAGACAGGTATTAATGAAAATCAACTGTTTTTCACCAGGCGGTGTTCTCTGGCTCGTCAGCAAAGAGCTCATCAAGGACACTGGTGGAGGTGTGACGTGTGGAATGCTGCAGAGCAAAAACAGGATGAAAAAAGTTTGAGCTTGCCAGCAATGCAGTCCTTAATCTTTATTCGTTTTTATTTTTTTGTAAAAGGCAAACAAAGAAAACCCCTACAAACTGCATTAACAGGATTTTTCCCTGCCAGTATACAGCTTTTTTTTGTGCTGTGCCTGTAGGGAGCCGAAGGGATGACGTGTTTTTGTTGGCCAACCTGGAAGCCTATGGGATTTTTTAATTGGCTTTTGGATTATTGCAGAAAATAAGCTCTTCGGCGAACACAAGTTTATGATACTTACACGTTTTGTCTATCAACATAATCTCTCCATATGAACACCACTTTTATGATTTTAGAAGCGTAAATGCAATCGGCAAAAGTAAAAAGCTAATGTTAGGCTATAAATGAACTACATCAACAGTCGCATTTAATTTATTGAAATTTAAACATTTAAAAAAATGTTTTTACATCAAATAGGCTACAGTGTCTCCGTATGAGTTTGTGATTATGGGGTTAATTATTTTATATGACTTGAGGAGATCTCTCCTTCGCTTTAACCGACACGACCACTCAGCTTTATGCCAATGATTGTGCGATGACATCATCAACATGCAAATGATGCCCTCTGAAAACCCTGCATTAATATACCATTAGATGGCATGAGATGCCAGGAGACAGCCAAATATGACGATGGGATTGTTTCATTTCAAACATTAAAAGAGTTTTGGTTTACATGAGTGGCTGTGTCGATGAAAACGCCAGATTATGTTGAAAATCAAGAATTTTTTCAAGGAGTATATTCGAATTCAAGCATATTCTGTAGAGTATACATGATGTAAATGAGGGTGTCACTTGTTGTTTTTTACCTGTGTATATTCAGAGTGATGCTCAGAGTCACTCTCGTAATCCTCAATCTCAGCCTCTTCTCTTTCTTCATTGACGTCCTCAATCAGAGAGAGTCTGAAAACACAGTTACTTTTAATGTCTTACCTGATAATATCACAAAATGAGACAAAACATTCACAAGTTCTCAATCTTGAAACACTGGAACAATTTGTAACACCATCTTACAGGTTGAGGTGGGAGTTCAGGTCCTGCTGATCCACAGAGGGGGCGCTCTGGCTGGAGGAGAGGCGTCGTTGTTTGGAGGACTTCACCTTTCGCATGCAGGACCTGGTGAACAGCAGCAGGTACATTTTTGTCTTTGGGTGCTTTTCATAGAGAGATGAAGTCACGGCCCTTCCGGTGGATCACATGGGATCTTACTAAATATCAACGGTGGTGAATGGAGAGAGACAAATTATTTTTTGATCCTGTTTGAATTGTGCCATGAATTACACATATGATGTCTGTCAATTTAAAAGATAATTTTGCAAGTAAATAAAGTGTCAGTTTGTCGGTGTACCATCTGATTTTGTGTGAAGCCGCTCAGTGAACTCCAGCTCTCCTCTCAAACATTATATGACACCTCGTCACCTATGGCTTGCTACTTGCTAACTGCTAGCTAGCTAACGTAGCACACACTTGTAACATTATCTTACCTGATGTGTTTTATCCAGAGACTCCTGGACTTTTTATCAGCCAGGAAGAGAAAGAACGAGCAAGTCCTGCCGCTCGTGTGAGTAACTTTACATCCTGGTAACACTGAGACTATCGGAGCTTCAGAGAGACGTCACTAGGCGGCTCCTGGATGTGAAGTCTTTCTAATTACGTTTCCTCACAGTCTTATACTTCAACAGTTTTACAACAAACTGCGACTTTCTTTACTTGCAAAATGATCTTTTAAATTGACAGACATCATATGTGTAATTCATGGCACAACTCAAACAGGATCAAAACATAATTTGTCTCTCTCCATTCACTCCCGTTCATATTTTTTCTGAAATATGCCATGGGAGAGGCGTGACTTCGCCTCACTATTACACTAACTTAGATGCCATTCACACGTTGCGTCTAAAAATGTTTGGAATGTGAGGTGCATCGGTCGGGCTCTGGGTGCCCACTCTTGTGCCAACTTTAAAGGGCGCGGAGGCAGGTTGCACCTGACGTTGCTAAGCAACCATAACCAGCATATGTTAGGTTAATAAAATGTACCTGAATTCATGAAGACGTAGGATATCACTACAGAAGGCAACCAGCCATCTCCAAACACAGCTGCAGCCGTGAAACGTGAAATCTCCACAGACTGATATTTACAGAAGAAAGGAAAGATATCTGTGATTGGTTGGCGTTCCAAAAATGTAACTTTTTATTTTTTTATCTCTGGGTGCAGCCCTGAAAAATAGGCATTCGAGAATGCTTGCGTGCGGCAATATTGAAAACAATGGATTTCAGGCCGCAAGAAACACAGCATGTGAATGGCCCCTTATGCTTCCTCGTGTCCTCTCTCCTCCCGTGACCCTAAAAATGTTCCCCCTCCGCCATCATGGAGGATCTTCAATCCCTTAAAGGCACCTCGAAGAGCGAGGAAACACAAGTGGCGTGACATATAAAAAATTAAATCATTCTTTATCCAGAGTTTATTCTCACAGCGCTTACTTTGTAGTGTCGTGTATTAGGGATCTACAGATAACATATAGAGTTACATAACAAAAGATTAGCAACTATTTCCAAAGCTGTTAAAGAGCAGCACTCTTTTTTAAACTGCAGTTACTGACTATTTCCTTTTCTTTTTTTCCCCCAAGATTTTTTGGGGCTTTTTGCCTTTATTGATAGGACTGCTGAAGAATGACAGGAAAGGGGGGAGAGGGGAAGACACACGGCAAAGGGCAGCAGGTCGGAGTCAAACCCGGGGCCGCTGCAGCGAGGACTTTGGCCTTTGTTTACAGAGCGTGCGCTCTACCAGCGAGCCAACAAATGTATTAAGGCCCCTTGTGTATGTAAGACTTTTAGAGGCCTATGAGAGATTTTCCTCCCTCTCTCTCTCAGACAGACAGAAAGTAATTGGCCTTTGGCAATTTCCAGCATTTGACAGGTGCCTGGCAGTAATTTCCGAACCTCTGAAATACAGATGGTAGATACTGCAAACGTGTTGTAGATAAAACTCAACTTACCCCGAGAAGTCATCCTCAGACTCCGGCTCACTGACGCCGCTGCCGACAGACTCTGTGGCTTTAGGTTTCCCGGAGGCCGGCTGCTTGTCCGTCTGTCTCAGGACGGTGGAGGTGAGGGCCGGCGTGGTCAGGGTGCTGTGGATACTGCTGTTATCAAGCCACGATCCTCTCACTGTGCTCGCCACGGAACCTGCAGGAGACAGAAGTCAACAACAGAAGGTTAGTAACTGTGACACTTTGTTACATGTATGTGCTTTACAAACTACAGAGAAGATTTAGTCACACAGTCACTTGGTACTGCAACAGCCCTCAAAGATATTAACACTGACAACTGGAGGGGTTCATTTCCAAAAGAGTCAATTAGTTAATCAACCAACAGAAACATGATGAATTCTCTGGTTCCAACTGTTGAAAGATGAGGATTTTCACTATTTTCCTTTATGATGAATTGGGGGGAAAAAATAGAAAGATTAATCAATCAATAATGAAAATAATCATTGGTTGAAGCCCTAATTAAGTTGCATTTGGGATTTGAGGAAACCTTTCACCAAATTACAATGAACTCCAACTGTTTCTTTGCAGACCCTGACCCACCTGTTTAGGAAGGGAATCAAAGATCACCTTTTTAAAGTCGAGATAAAATGGAAAAATGCCTTTTTGACCCTTTTAGATCACATTCCTGGTCATATTTTATTTTTTTTATACAAAAAATGTGTTTCTTTGCATTTTATATCAAAATAGATCCAAATCCAATCATGTTTTCTTCCTGTGCTTACGTAAGATGGTACCAACCAATAATATCACAACACCCATAAATCAATCTGCAACTTTTAGCGGCACAGAGCTCAGATCCTCTGTAGCTCCGTATTGCACCTGCCCACTTTTTAGCAGTCCAATCAGATGCGAGGGATTCAATTTAAATCCCTCTTGTACAGATATTCAGTTTGATTAGGAAACATGTCACAGTACAGAAACGTCTAACTTCTGTTTCACTGAGACTTTATTTAGCATTACTGCAGTGATGGACTTATACTTCCTCCTGGAGGAGACCCCGGCCGGAGGACGTCCCTCCTTTATTCCATGTGGTTCTCAAAGTCCCTTCTCTGCAGCCGGGGCGTAGCGCCGCGCAAGACGATTGTGATTGGTTTAAAAAAATACAAACAGGCCAAGGAGTTTTTTCCACTATACCAGAGTGAAAGACATTCAATCCAGACCTGCCCCCCCCAGCACGGACACAGCGCTGTGGAGTCTGGCTACGTGAGACCGTGTCTGGTCTTCAGGGGATTTTGGTTGCATGAATAATTACCGAGATACTGATACCCCCCCCCATTTCTCTGTGGATTGAACGTTTTGATACTTTCACATATAGCACCTCGACCTGCTTTATAATAAATAAAAAAACACATAAAGCAATCACTAAAGCCAAGCAGCTTCCAGCGTCTGTGCTATTATTTTAATAAACAGCATTGTGAGCTTTCATTTTGAAAATAGGTCACTGCCACACACAAATAAAATGGCATCTCCTTGTATCACAAACACTTATCCAGCTCGCTGGTGGTGTCAGTCATGATGCCAACTAGCATTTCTTGCAGTTTTCTCTTTCAGAAATGTCACCTGAACCTCCAGCAATTTCTGAAAATAGATGCAATAATGGTAGCAGCTGTGTTTGGTGATTTTATTGTTTTCACAACAATTTATTCTAGCGGTGCACTCTGAACAATTTGCCTAATTAGTAGTTATAATATTGAAAAGTAGTCAGCGACAGATGGGTGCATGAAAGCCTGGCATTAAGTCTTACCAAAACAGTTGCATGGCATCCCTAAAAAAAAAAACATTTTGCTGTAATACTGAGAGACAAAGTCAGGTCAATCAATTCAACTTAAGACACTGACATGTCTCCTCGATGTCTGGGGATCTTCACAGACAGAGGAAATTTACAAAACTGACAGCTGGATAGTGAGCACTGACGTACAGTTCATCTTCTATTTCTCAAAATCTTTAATCTTGACAATGAACTTGCAGTATTCTTTCTGAAATTTCTTGTGATGTTCTTTTCATTTTCAGAAAAAAAAAAAACGACCCGTGTTCTATATCTTTCACTATTCACGCTTTGATTATTCCAGATATGATCTGATGCAATTATGAAACAACATTAATCCCTGGTACATTGCAGCAGCAAGTAGTGGCGCACATCAAAGAAAACAGAACATTAATAATAAACTAAAGGAAGGTTAGAAAACATACTCAACCAACAATCCCGACACAACATATTAAAGAAAAACCATATGATTAAAAAATGTGCAAAAGCTGTGGAAGATATTATAAGGCAGCAGAACATACTGAGATATAAGAGGCATTAACCTACATAACAAAGAAAGAAATAATAGATAAGAAGCAAAACACAATATGGGCAGATTTCCCCTGGGCTGGATACCTGTGCTGAGCTCTATACTGCACCGCTGGAAGGCTTTTACTGTTCAACAGCAGCAGGAAGTGTTGAGATTAACATTGCAAAGGAGTAATGGACTTTCACTGCAGCTGTGAAAAAGCTCAAGCAAGGGGAGCTGAGGCCGCTATCTGTGAGACGGATGAAACAAACACGCGGGAGAATAACTCAGCTCAGAACAACAGCAGCTCTGATGTTACGGACGACCCAGAATGCACGCTGAACGCTCAACAAAGTCTCCACACGAGCCGGTCAGTTGACCGTGATGTCATTACAGCACCATCGCTCCGTCGCTATGCTCGCAAGCAGAACGCAAACAGCAGCGTACACGGTATGAGTGGGCTCAGAAATCACCACCCAATCAACAGAATAACATGTTGGCATTGTACGTTTCTGCAAACCACAGATACGTTGCATTTGCACATTTCATATGTTGAAACTTTACGTTTTAAATTTGTAATTTTATGTTGTGACAAGGCTGTGGCTAACGTGTGATTTAGGCACTTAAAAGGACTTAAAATACCCTGTTTTGTCGCCACAACCATGTCTGGAAATCTCCTGACCTCTTGTTAAAAAATATGCAACTTTTTCATCACAACCACAGCTGGAAATCTCCTGACCTCTCATTAAAAAATACCAGATTTTGTTGCCACTACCACGGCTGCAAATGTTCCAATCTTTCGTTGAAAAATATCTAATTTTGTCACCACAACCATGGCTGGAAATGTCCCGACCTCTCATTAAAAAAATACTGTTTTGTTGGTCTCCTGCTGTCTGATTCTTGGCAGCTGCCTCCACTCCATCCACCACCCCCCTCCTGATGAAAAATTCAGCTATTATGCATCTGATCTGATCTACGTCACTTTGAAATGTTGATATGAAATGCACAAATGTCACATATCCACGGTTTGCAGAAACGCTCAATGCCAACATTTTGTTCTGGCGACTGGGCTGCAAACCGCCTGCTGAGAATGAGAAATGAAAGCACAGTTTGACACGGATAGCACTTGGCTAAATGAATTATTTCCGTACCATCTGAAGGGAAACATGATGTATGTGATTAAGTGTAGCACGTACAGAATGTGCAAAGATGTGTTCATCCTATCATAGGTCTACAGGGGGGGGGGGGCGGCATGCGGTTACATGAGTGTATGCAATTAGAGAGATAACTTATATATATTCACCTCACTTATGGATGCAAATAAATGTGTAATCATGAAGATTTGCAGCCGACAAACAGGTAGAGAAGGAGTGATGTGCGAGGCATATGTAAATTGAACACAATCAGAACATGACATGTATTTAAATATGCATGAAAAGGGACTTCTCAACAGTGCAAGCAACGCTGCGTATGTGATCTCACAATAGGAGGAACTTAGTCGTCGGACTTGATGATCACAATGTCTGACATGGAACGTGGCAGGCTGAATGCAATGCTCTGTGGGACTGTGCCAAATCTGTAATTTTTTATTGTTTTGCGGATGACGGCATGTTCGACAGAAGCTCTGAGTTTCCTGTCAAAAATTCTGACATCTGTTAGATCCCTGATGGTTTCTATCTTTAAATGAAAGGGCCGTCGGCTCTGGCAATTTCCCCCCCCCCGTCGTAAATGAAAATGTACCCAACTGCAACTCAAACACTGTGCTGTTTTATCATTTTGTGACTTTCCTGAAATGTTCCAACTTCTACTGGGTACATTTTGTTTATTTGTGTTTTCTTTTTGAGAACAATGTTCCCTTCTTAAATGGTTCAACGGTGATATCAATACAGTGTATTTTTTTTCTGGGAAAAAAAAGCAACAAGGGGAGGTGAGAAAAGGTGATAGAAGGCTTTTTTTTGTTGTTGTTGTTGTTGTGAGCACACAACAGATGAACAAAAGCATTGAATCCACAGCACTTTGGAAACAAACTCCCCACAGCTTGCTAAGGGATGTCAATCAAAATGTCACGCCCACGTGTGCAGGTTGGGTATGTAACCTTTCACAGAGTGTTTAAAGAACAACATCTTGAGGTCAAACTCCCTATAGGAATGCATTTTGTCAATGTTTGGCCCGCTTTTCATTTTCTTGAACTACTTTACCATGAGGTTCACTGATAAAAAAAATAAAAAAAAGAGTTTCATTGAATTCGTATTATACAGTGTCACACGGGTCAGGAAGTATCCAGCACGTAGGAGGCCTGAGTCAGTATACGACTGAATGAAACCAGTAAGAACAAAACAAGCTTTGCAGATGCATGTGTAACCCATATAAATTAAATTTGATTTCTATGATGTAACACCAATCATGTCTATAAAACTAAACCAGAGTTCTGCATTCTTACACGTGTACTTAAACAGACACATAGCCATAATCCAGATCTTTTGAAGTGGGGTTGTATGAGGTACTAGCCACCTAAAGAAAATCTGTTAAAGTGTGCGCTATATTTAGAATATTTTCACTGCTTTATCTTGCCGTCAAACAGCCCTTTACGACGGGGAACTGTTATATCGCTCTGTTCACAAAATTCATCCAAATCACTTGTTTTACACAAATTTCCTGCAATTATTGGAATCATTATTTGGGTTAATTGCACAGTTTATCAGTTGTTCTACACTGTTATTGTTATGAATATAATATGAAATATCCATACAATATGTCAGTCAGGGGTCGTCAGCTTACTCAATGATAAAAAAGGGCTCCCTTCAGGAAAAAGGTTGGGAACCTCTGGTTTAGGTTACAAATGACATAACGCTCACTCAGTTAGGCCTAAACTCTGGATGATATTTAGACAACAGATTTAAATTCAAAGATGCATGACTTCTCTTATACACACAGGCCTACAGAGTCATACTTTTCTGCATATAACGTTACAGATTGGTATTGAAAGCTAAAAAGTCACACACTTCATTCACAGATTTTAAAGTTTATGTAAGTAAGTATAGATGCATGTATCAAATCCATGAGTCTATTCATATATAAATGCCGAGCATACAAATAGTCCACAAGACCAACAGTAAAGCAGATTGCTCATTA
>JAOVVB010096463.1:0-13181 GCA_028570985.1 Heterobranchus longifilis | reverse complement strand
TATGTGTGTGTGTGTGTGTGTGTGTGTGTGTGTGTGTGTATGTGTGTGTGTGTGTGTGTATGTGTGTGTGTGTATATGTGTGTGTATGTGTGTGTATATGTGTGTGTATATGTGTGTGTATATGTGTGTGTATGTGTGTGTATATGTGTGTGTATATGTGTGTGTATATATGTGTGTATATATGTGTGTGTATATGTGTGTATATATGTGTGTATATATGTGTGTGTATGTGTGTGTGTATATGTGTGTGTATGTGTGTGTGTGTATGTGTGTGTGTATGTGTGTGTGTATATGTGTGTGTATATGTGTGTGTATATGTGTGTGTATATGTGTGTGTATATGTATGTGTATGTGTGTGTGTATGTGTGTGTATGTGTGTGCGCACCCTGTGATGGGTTGGCATCCATGTATTACACGTGCACTATCTGACCAAAACAGAAGAAGTGTCAATTGCTGTGCATTGCATCAAGCAAAGAAAACAATGAAGGAGATTTGATATGTGAACATTTTTTTCATGACATGCTGTTCATAAAAAATAATGAGGCTGGTAACTATAACTCGATCCTTGATTACCTTCAGAAACAGAATATCCCATTGTGTTTTATTCCATACTTAAATTTTATACAAATGCAGCATTACAGCAGGAGCATTGTTGCTTCACAGCACACACATACAAAAAGAAATAACCACGGGTCATTTGCATGATCGGTTTTCTATCTGCTTACTTGCCTGTCATGATATGTCACCGTGTGGGTTAATTAATCTCATCAGACTCCGCGTGCTGATTTTAGTTTGTGAGTTTTACAGTAGGTACAGTAGGCTACTGCTTGGGAGGGTCGCCCACTTGGAAGTATTAGGTTTTCTGTGATTGGGCTCTCAACCTAGTTAGTGTGATCAAGAATTTCCAATGCTGGAGGGAAACCCGAGATATTTTTTCTGTGTTGCTATTTCGTATCGTTTGTGATATACTGAGAGTTTTGTAGTTTCTTTTAGTTTTTTTCGGGCAGGGCACAGAAGTGGAGTTTAGCGTGGGCGCCATACAGGCCAGAGCCCCTGCTGATGAGGTTGAGAGTTTTTAATGAACATGAATGCAAAGCATATGATTAAATATTCAACATTAAAAAAAAAACTTTCACTGAGTATATCCAACTGGGGTAAATCAATATTAATTAATTTAATGCCTTTGCCAAGATCACCATTGTCCACAACTGTACACATGCTCCATGCTTACAAAATGCTCTCTGACATAAATCTTGAATTTTTAAAAACGTGCCTTACAAAACCTTTTTCATTCAACTTACAGAATTCAATTCCCTTTTCACTCTAGTTGTCGCTCTCTATAGTCCTCATATTGACCATTTTAACATGCTTGTACAGTATTTAGATGCATTTTGTATCTCTTCTGTTGCTATGCCATCTATTTCACCTACACCCCCTACACAATCCATTAGTGGAAACACAACAACATTAGATTGCTGCTGCCTCGTTAGTATTTGGATCGTGGAGGATTTTGACATGCATTTGGTCAACACATTTTAATAGTCTCTGACATAGCAGCATTGCTGGGGATTGTTAAAATTGGTGATAATATTATATCAATTTAATTGTATTTTATTTGTGTAGCACTCACCATAGTTGTAAAGACATCAACAATGTCTCATAGGCAGGGTGTCCCACCCAACGGAAGTCAGTGGTTTTTTGTTCTCTGCACCATTCTGTGCAAACTGTATAGCCTGTGAAAATCTCAGCAGATCACAATTTTCTGAAATACTCCAACCAGTCCATCTGGCACTGATAACCATGCCACAGTTAAACTCACAGAAATCACACATTTTTCCTATTTGACATTTAATGGGAACATTGAAGCTTATATCCTGTGTCTGCATATTTTCTTTAAAATAAATAAATACATTTATTGCATTTAGCCACTCCCATTAGTTAATAAATTATGTTTAGAGAACCATATGAATATACAGGTAATTCTAATAACATGAATAGTGAGTATATACGTAGTTTAAAAACTGTACGCATTTATATTGTATAGCAAAAACTGTTACATTCGATTAACTTCCAATACATTAACAACTTTAGCTGTAGTTGAACAGAGTGTGTTGAGGGATGCAAAAAATATTTTTAAATAGTAGATAATTATGATGGTAAATAATGCAAGGAAATAAAGGTAATCCTGTTTATAAATATAATAATCTTATAACCAATAAAATCTCCAAATGTCAAACCAAAGGACATCTAATGTCCATTCCTTGTATTTCTTGGCCCAAGCAAGTCTCTTCCGCTTGTTGTTCTTCTGAATTAATGGTTTCTTCGACCATGAAAGTCTGACTCCCGCAGTCTCCTCTGAACAGTGGATGTTGAAACGTCTGCTACTGATCTGAGAAGCATTTATGTGGGCTCTAATCTGAGGTACTGTAAATCAGCGGTTTTAATCAACTTATCCTCTGCAACAAAGGTAGCTCTTGGTCTTTATTTTCAGGGACGTTCCGCAGAAGAGTTAGTTTCATTATAGTGTTTGATTGTTTTGGTGACTGAACTTGGGTATACATTCAGAGTTCTTGAGATTTTTAAGATTGACTGACCTTCATTCAAGTGATGATCTGTTTTTTTTTTTTTTCTAAATCATATCTTTTTGTACACTAGTTCTAGCACTAATGGGGCTATTAACTCTGTACCCAGCCTTCCCCTGCACAAGACAACTGATGGTCTAAAGCACATTAAGAAGGCAAGAAATGTCACAAAATAACGCTTAACAAGGCACGACTGTGAGTTGAAAACCATTCCAGGTGACTGCCTTGTAAATCTGATGAGAGAATGCCATGAGTGTGCCAAGCTGTCATCAAAGCAAAATGTAGCTACTTTGGACAATGTAAAGAAACACATTCAGAGTTGTTTAACATTTTACAACATTTTACAAAATGCTGTTTAACATTTTTTTGCTACATAATTCCTTTTGTGTTTTTCATAGTTTGGATGTCTTTAGTATTAATGTACAATGTTGAAATAAAGAAAAACCACCGAAAGCTAAAGTGTGTCCATACTTGGCTGGTAGTATATAGCGGCTTGCAAAAGTATTCAACCTGCATAAATTATCAGATTCATCTGAATTCCAAATGACACTTACACAGACTGTTTCAGGCATTTTTTAAGTAATTATTTCTTTCAAACCGAGGTGGTCCTAATGTCAAAGTAATAAAGGCAACATTCATTGTTTGTCAGTAGATTATTAGAATAAATGAAAACTAAAAGATGCAGAATGCATACATATTCTGTCTCTTCAACTTCAACTATTATTATACTTTTGCTTCAGTTTGTAGCAGTAAGTTCTTAACAGCTTTGTGCAAGAACTGAGTGATTTTTCTCATTCTTTCTATTAGATTTGCTCTGTTGTTGCTTAGTTCATTAGAATGTGTTTGCTGACTGCAATTTTTAAATTTAGAATTAAACCCACTTTACCTTGGCCAGTGCAGAACATTAACCTTTTTTAACTATTCCTACACTACTGTGGCATTGTTTAAGGCCATTGTCCTGCTAACATGTGAAATTTCACCCAAGCATTTCTTTTAAGTAAGTTCTCATGCTCTTTACTCTGTTACTATTCTAACTTGGGTACTGACAAGAATCCATATTTCATTGTAGGGTATGGCTTATTCGAGGTGGTATGGCCTAGGTTAGGTTTGTGCCAAAAAATCAACCTTAGTCTTCACTGGGCCACTCGTCCGCTTTGTGGCTTATCAGAAGCAATGGTTTCTTTCTAGCTTCCTTTCCATATAGTTCTTAATTTTGCAGAGCTCTCGAAATTGTTGTCTTGGGCGCCTCCATGCCACCCTCAGCTACTTTAACTTTTTCAGAATGACTTTTTACCTCATTGTGGTTGTCCTCACCAGTCTCTGTCTTGGTTTTGTCCTGGGTTCTGAGGGATGGCTTTGTCTACAGTAGTGTTTTGGTGATGCAGCTTCTACTTACAGCTATTGAATAACCTTATCTATTGATCACCCTATATTTTACTTCCTTAGAAAACTCCTTAGTCTTCATCTTCACTGCTTTACGCTGAAAGGAAAGTCTCTTAAATGACTGTTTAAGCTAAGGATTTGTTCAGACATTGGGAGTTGTTTTATTATCTCAAAGGTTGTGGCCCAATCACTGCCCTTGTTTAGACAGAAGCATCTGGATCCTGGAAGGTTGAATACTTAGACAAGCAGTTTTTTTTTTCAATTTCTATTGATTTTCTTGCAATGTCTCGCTAACCAATAATTAATTCTGACTTTCTGGCAAGCTTCCTATACAAACAAACCAAAGAAATGGAGGGGACAAGGTAGTGCTCCAATGTATATTGAATATTTCTCTATATATTTATAATCAGTTGCATCTCTGTTCCATTGATCATTTGTGAAAACGTTTTTTTTTAATTTATTTCGAACAGATTGTTGGACAGATTTATGATCACCTGCAACAAAACACATTGGTCCAGTGGCTGATTTCTAAATTAACCCGTATGCATGCATTTTTTTCCAAAACATTTTTATTGCACTACTTTCATTTCAGTAGTGGAGACAGCTTTATTTTTCCTTTGTTTGGAGCATGGGTAATGGAAATTGTGCACCTGCTTTTTGAAACAATACTCCTTGTAAGAAACAATACGCAATGCTGTTTTGTTATGCACTACAATTATTATTTCAATAGACAACTAAAGCATTCCTATGCAGTCTTTGTGTAAAAGAAAATAATCACGCATACAAAAAGCTCTTTTTTATTTTATTTTTTTAAGCAATATTCTAAATATCTGGTAATTTTTTAGTACAGTGAAATGTGGATTCATGCCAGAGAAAACAGTCAGTTTTGCATGTGAATTGTAAATGTTACTTTGGCATTGCAGATTATTTAAGGCATATAATAAACACTGAAGTTCTTTAATAACTTGATATTTTAATAACAATCTATAAATAGTTTCCCCACTGTGTGAGTTCATGTACTGTCCCATTAAAGTCATATTTCCCCATGTGTAGTCACATGACACCACCCCGTCCAGTCTGCGACATGGAAGCAACACGGAAGAGAACTCTTTCATTAGAAAACAATATTTATAGCTTTAATACTTAAACATATTTATAATACAAACCCTGTTAGTTTGGGGGCACAAAACAAAACAAAAAACGAAAATTATTCATTAAGTAAAATCGAGGTAAAACGTTTAACCGTAATATTAATTTGAGTTCTTATTGCCCATCAATAACATGACTTCTCTTTCACTTATGGTGCAGGTTAAGCTTCAGGCAGATATCTACGTACTCAACATTTCATAAAAGTTGAGCTGAGACTGGTTTCGGGTCCTCCGATGTATGAAATTTAAAGATATCGTTAAAAGAACGAGTTCTGACCAATGTACAGACAAAACATTTCTTTTATTTATATAGATAATAAAATTATGTTGTAATTTTACAACATAATTATCAGAGGGTATTTTACATGCCCTCATCTCGGACTGCTGCGGAAAGGTTTGCTTTAACGAACTGTGTTTTATCTCATAGCGCCACAGTTTCTAAACATATGAGACAAACTGGTTTTAAACTTCCCGCAGAAAGAATAAACATGCATTGATCTGTCCAATCATCACGTTCATCAGCTTTTATAGTCTTCTTTCCCTTTTTATTTGGATGTTGTGACCATGTTGTGTCATGTTTTCATTTCTATTTCTTGAGGATTTTGGCAGGTTGTATGTGCATTACTGTCATTTCTGTGTCTTCCGCATGCTCTGTCTATACATCTAAACTATCACTTTGGTTGGTTATGTTAAATGATGCATATAGCCACGCCCACTTTATAGGAAAAAAGCGTAAGACCAAAGAATAACGCTAGATGCTGTGACGTAAGCTGACCCATAACTGCTCATAAATTGACTTCTAATCAGCATTTTGATTTCATTAATGGTGCAGGCTGGACATACAGACTGGTTTTGGGTCGTCCTATATATGAAACGTTATTGCAAGTTCTGACCAATGTACAGAGAAAACCTTCCTTTTATTTATATAGATATACAAATCTACATTATCTAATACACAAAATACATTCTTTATCTGCAGACCTAATCTAAAATTTCCTGGTTTAATTACTTGATATAATGATACTTGATTACATGATATAAATTTGGCGCATAAAATGTGTAACAACAAATACTTTGTACCACATAATTTTGCTTACTAAAAATGTGACATTCTCAATAACACACCCGAATAAATAGTTTGGCATAATCTTAGAGTATATTTATTTAATAATAAATCAAAGTAATGAAGCACAAATGCTTTTGGCATAAATAAATAATTTAGAGAACTACTGTATGTCAGTCCAGTCAACTTCCTGAAATGTCAGGGTGGTGTAACCAACATACAGGGAGCCATTTTATGGATAATTTGTAAGACGATCACATGACAGGAAATTATTTTTTACAGAGGACCCTGATTACCCCCACTGACACAAAGCCAATAACTATTTTTAAAATATGAGATAAATTAACCTTTTTCGACATGACATGGAATGCTTAGGTTTACATGTCAAATGGTATTATGTTGGAAAAACAATTACAATTCATAATAATAATAATATATTATATAATAATTTTAAGACTCACCGGCAGATCTATTAATTAATTAACTAATTTATTTATTTATACATAATTTCAGTAGTTTTGGATGCTAATCAAATTATTGGCAGCTCTACTAATTAAATATAATTCAAGTGTATTGTGTTATATTTACAACAAAATGGCAGTTTTTCTCTCAGCTTTATCGAAGCACTGTCGGGCGATGGTAAAATCATTTTGCTGCTTGGTCTTGTTATTTCATAATCGTAAAAATATAACAGATCCTCCTTTTTTATCATGGGTGCCAATTTCAAACAAGGAAAAGTGCAGAGCAAATTACAGAGCAAAAAATAAATGCTGACCCTGATGCAGACCCCCGTTACCTTGCCAAAAGATATGAGAGGCAGTTTTGTTAGATGTCTTTAAAGGTTATCCAAAGGAAATAAAAGTGAAATGTGGTAATAGAAAGAAATGCTATTTATTTTTTTCTGCTTCATATGTACTTATCACCAGAGGGGGGAAAAAGGGGGAGGGAGTTTGAGTATCTCAGCTTACCAAGAGAGGAAACCGTGCTTGCTGACGTTCACAATTTAACATCCCCATGAACGACATACAGTAGCAGCACATGCGCATATTCAGTGTGTATGTAATCTCAAGCTAATTGATGATCACAAATACATGCAGCCAATTTTAGAGGGCCCACTGGAATGCTCAGTCACAGGAGTGAAAGAAAGTGAAAGGAGGAGCAAATATTCCAGCTCTGCTTTAAGAGAGAGTGAAAGACTGAGATTTGAAACATGTAAGCGTAAAAGGGAACTACAGGTGGCAAATCAAATCTCATGAACGATACAGAGTAAACCTGAGATGCAGAAGAGAGAACAAAAACGGCAGCAAAAAGAACACTTATAAATGCTTAGGTTTGGAGGAATGCACGGTTTTATAATTCCAGACTGTAAACATGTTACATCTAAAGTCTGAATAATAAAACACAGTGTTCAGTGTTTGGTGCTAACAGCTGGGTAACTGCTGCTTTTGCATGTCCTAATCATGTACAATGCTCATGTTAACTACGCAGAAGTGTGATGTTGGAATTACACTAGTTGCTGCAGTCCTCATTGCCATTAATCATAGCTCTTAGGATAGAATGTTCAGAGTTCAACAGGGCAAATGTCACTTTGGGAAAAGGCGTGGCTATTTTATTGTTTGTTTTGTTTTAAAGGTGGCACATTTTACTCCTTTTTAACTGGAAATGTACTTCTATTCAGGTACTCGTCGATACTAGGAGTACTTGCCTTTGTCCTGAAGCACAGTGTAAGCAGAGATTTCCAGAATGCCCCAAATCTGTAGCATCTTATCAAATGCATTTTCTTTCACTTTGCTAGTTTGCACACACCAAAAACTTTGTGTGACTCTATGTGGAGTGCAATCCTCATCCATTCACTTGGCATTTAGACTGATAAACATTTGGCAAATATCAATGATGGTACTGAAGGCTGAAATGTCTTGTTACACACAAAGTCATGCATTTATTGTTTTTCTTTTTGCTTTTTCCCTTGAGAGGTGGGGATTGGCTTTAGGGATTAATGGTTAGGAAAATGTATATTCTATTGCATGCTAATGTGCTTACTGTAAACATCATATATAGTATGTATAGTATATACATATCTGGTGCTTCTAATTAACAGGACATAAACTACACCTTTAAAGGGAGAGAATTCTCGTATATTTCAAAAAAAATCTACACATCTAAAAAAAAAGGACATCTATTAGCCATAACTGTAAAATGTTTGAAAGGCAAAGATAAATATTTAAGAACATGTAAGCTTCCGTAGGACTGTTTTTCTCATGTAGAGATGCGAGTTTCATTTCATGTGCATATGAACATATTTCCTTTCCCAGCATGACTGTGTTTTTTGAGCCTAAGTTTACAACACTTGCAAGTTTGGAAGGGTGCTTTTGTCCCCCCCAATAACGTGATTAGTAAGGCTGAAATACAACTATTAATGTTACTGTTGTCATTGAACACACATCTGGAAGTGACTCTTTTTTCCATGCCCAGAAAGATAGTTTTACTTTATCACCCACTTTGAAATGGGCGAGAAGTGAGACCTTGCATCGTTCACATTGTCTGCTGTAAAGTGGTATCAATGCAAAAGTAGCTAAACGGTTTTAATAGTACGAGTAGATGGGCGCAGTATGGAGTCGTTACCCAATACTGCCATCACCGCATACCTGTGTGTATAATTTTCTAGCTGAAATACCACTCAGATCATGCATTCTGGCATGTCTCAAAATCCTCCTGTCTTTTCGTCGTCCCAGACGAGCTGTTTCAGTGTCTGTTGCTGCTTCTCACATTCCTTTGCAGAAGCATTTGTAACATGTTTGACCTTCCCATCCAGCACTCCTGTTCTTATCATGATTACGCTGACGAACAGGTACACACACTGTGGAGTGTTTCAGAGTTTAGGAAGGACCTGTTTTGTTAAGTCATTTTGGTTTTGTTTGAATTGTGCTGACAAGCCTGGATTGAATAAACACAAAGTCAAGATCTCAGCCCAGCACATCTCCAGCAGGGTCCTCGTGATCATGATGCGTGTGACGCTCACTAATATCCTCTATTGGCAACCCAGAGGCGTTCCAGAAGTTCTTCAAGCATGTGGCAACAGCATGGGGATTCCTGAAGGAGGAAAGGGTTCTGCGAATCCTCTGGGAAAACCCAGACTGTTGCCCAGCGTCTGCTGCCATGGAAACAGCTGTAGTTATACCACCGTCAAGAGTGTGGTTCTGCAGCATGTTGGCCAGACAAACTGCAAACACTTCTGGACACTGCAGCTCTTCAAGGTCAGCAGCGCCCTTGACTCGGGCACAGAAGCTGAGGGACTTCATGAAGAGCATTATGTGGGTTGAGCAAATCATCGAGCTGGTGATACTGGAGCACTTGGAACACCTGGTTGGCACCACATTAAAACCCTGTTGAATGACCGCGTGAAGGAACAGGTGGACTTTCAGCCGAGTTCAATCTGCACTTTTCAATTCGCCTTCAAAAACTCAGCAACACCGAAATAATTCAATAAAGCCAGCTATATTGCATTTTCTCTCTCTCTCTCTCTCTCTAGCTCTCTCGCTCTCTGGTCACAGGATTCACTGAACGAACAAAAGACACAATAAGTAAACTCAGGGTAATTAGACACAGGTGAGAATCACAGGTTAACAGTTTGATTGGCGTCCTCCGTGGTACAGTAGCATTTAATGCTCGACGTCGTCACACTGTTGAAACATATTCATCTTAAATAAATGAAAACCAGTGTGTCTTCACTTCTTCTGAGAATTAGAGGAAACAGAGTCTTGCTCTTAGCTGTGACATGTAGCTGGTTCACAGAGACTGCTCTAGAGAGGAAATCTGATTCGCGCACAGTGAAACAGATTGATTTGTACTCCTGAGCCAGAGGAGGGTATAGGCAATTTTCTTCGTTTTTTATGAGAGAGGAATCTGAATACCGTGTTCTAGCACAGGTTTTTACACCTATGGAAAAGGAAATACATAGGGGGTAATCTTTACTTACAAACCACCAGGGCAGCTCTGGGCCCTTGGTGACTCTACAAGACGTCTACATGTGTGCTGTGGTGTCTTACAGCGGGATGTTGGCAGCAGATCCTTTTGGGTGCTGTGTGTTGTGGGGTGGTGCCTCACTGGATCAGATTTGTTGTCTGACACATCCCATGGGTGGCTCGATTAGATTGGGATGTAGGGAGTTAGGAGGCTAGGGCAGGCGCTGATCAGGATGTGTGTCTGACTACTCTAATGATAATTCTTTTTTCCAACGGATTTAAAATGAAACTGACAATTTCAAAAAATGACAAAAAAAAAAATCCTTTTTCTACTTCATCAGTACCCCTCTTTACTAAATCTGTTGTCTACATGAGTGATTGATTTACCATTAATCTTGACAAGGCTTCACTAAGCAGGTTAAACATAGCCCATCTCATTAAACTACTACCACACAATACTGTGGCACTGTTCCTTTTTCAAAATGTCAAGCCACGTCCAGAAAGGCCTTATGTAAAATCCGGGAAATGTCCACCTGTCTGTGTTAGTATTAATAAGCAGGAGCTTTTGCATGCTGTAATTTAAAACATGTTTTCCATCATTTGTTACTTGCTATTTAAAGGCATCTATACTTTGCAGACAACATTGCATCAAAGATAGTTTTAGAATTTTAGATCTATCTTTTTTTGTTTCATTTTTGCTCCCCCCATATTTGTTAGCATCTGTCTATAATTAGCCATGCTTTATACAATGGTGAGTCAAAAATTATCCGCACTCTAGAATTACCTATTATTAATCCTATGATAATCCTATTATTACTGTAGAATTAATTTTAATTCATTTTTAGAAAAGACAAACACCTTTTGCGTTGTATTGTATCGTTGTAACGAGCACTGTTGATTGTTGAACCTTTTTATGTTCTAATACTGGCCTCCCAGAGAACTGTAAGCATAAACCTTCCAGCTGAAGGTTGACTTTTAAACTTTTTTTTTTACTCTCAGGCTTGAAGTGATGAATCCATGTCTCATCACCAGTAATGATTCTCTTTAAGAAACTTTGACATACCTTAGAAGATCCAAATTTCCGCTTCTGTTTATGCTGTTCCACAAGTTGTTTCAGCACCAGGTTCACCCTCAGGCCACAAAACAACGAATCACTGCATGGTGCTCTTCCTACGTGCAAATCACAAGTGGAGCATCCATTTTTGCTCACACCGCAGCTACAAATGAACTGATGTATCACGCCTGCACAGCAGTGGCTGAGCAGACAGCAGCCCTGGACGGAAGCGCTGATAAGACTGTGCGGCCAACCGGAGTTTTAATATAACCGGAATGCGGATAATTTTTGACTCACCCTCGTAAGTAAAGATTGCAGAACAAAGAGAAAAAGTGCACAAGTCATTAATTTATTTTTATTTTTTTCAACTAGAGGTGGATAGGTGCGTATTGGAGCGTATTGCATGCCGCAGGTTGCTCACATGGTACAGTTCTTTGCTTATGGTTAGAACGGTGTGTGTATATTCACAACAGCAGTGAGTGCAACACCGCAGGCAATAGTTTCTTTGTTCCTCTTTACAATAGAGAGAAGCACCAGTGAATAATGCAAATTCTACATGCTGTTCCTAAGCCAGACGGTGCATGTATGGATTTTGACTTTTTTTCCGTAAGCTTTCCATACAGATGTGTTGTGTACATTAATTACAGCATTCCAGCTAAGAATTTGATTAATGATGATGATGATGATTCTGTTAGCTCAGTGTGTCTAGGTTTGGTTAAACAATGTGTGAACTGAAGCTTTGATTTGACCCTTGAACTAATGCTGCACAGTCTTGCCCTTGCTAAAGGTTGTCTAGCACTTTGTTCTCCTCACTTGTTATCTGTGTGCGTGGCATCTGGGCCTCTTCAGATCTTTTTATTATCATCTGTTTCATTACACTCTTGGCTTTGTTCCAGAACTGCTGTCATGCATAGAGGCTAGTCCTGTATGAAGTTCTCTGTGTTCTGGTATTCCTCTGTAAATATACTGACACCACACACTGGTCCACACACTGAGTCCTCGTGTCGTTCAGTTTCATCGGTTTTCCACTTGTTCGCCGGTTCATAGTAGTTCTTGGTAAAATTTCAAAGTTCATTCTTCAAGTTTAGTTTCACTCCACCTGCTTGCTAATGTCTAACTGAATGAAGTTTATTTACATGCGTGATTCTGTGTATAGCAGCCTGTATTAACAACCATAATGTTTTGATGACGTTGCAATATTAGACTAATGTTTATTGGCAGAATTAAGAGATTAATTTACAAATAATAATGCTGCCAATTCAGCAAATAACTGTAATAAAGCAATTCTTTTAAAAAAAAAGTTGTTTAAGGGAAACGCATGTATTCATTTGTATAAAGGGAAATAAGTCGTATGTTTTAAACTCGCAGCTGAACAAGAATATTTAATAATTAAAATAAAAATTGAGGGTTTGAAGCCTATGGGTTTGTAAGTTTGTAAGAACGGTATTGAGTTTGTGCAGACAAACTCTCAATGCAGTAAAGGTGAGGGTGTGATTGTTTTAGTCACTACTGGTTACTATGGTGAACTGTAGTGCACACAATAAACCCTGCACCTGTTTAGTATTGCCTGCATTTGATTTATCCTTTAGCAATCTTGGAATATCCAAGAAACACCGTGATTGGGATGTTTTAAACCCACCAGGCCAAATGTTTCTCTTTTGATTTCTCACTGAGCTCTTTTTTGATTTCTCATTTAAGCCTAATGGTTAATAGAGAATGGATACGAACCAAATCAGCAAGTATGACGAAATAGACGAGTACTTATTTTCATCCATCTTCAGTAACCACCTGAGAACACTTAGCACAAGGCAGGAAAACTCACTGGAATAAGTTGTCAGGCAGTCACAGAGCAATATGCACACATTTGTAGGAAAAAAAAATAATTTTTTGAACTGGGATCATATTTTTTTCCAATGGAGCACTGCAAACAGTAGATTAATTATGTTTATTACAGTAGATAAGCATGCTAGGGATTGACTAATGTTATAT